>CATIWR010369197.1:0-26868 GCA_949677035.1 Omphalea diandra
GTCCCTCTTCTTCACTCATTAAGCACTTCCATCCATCTCCTAATTCCTAGATACTCCTTATACTTTTAATTAAGCTCTAAGATACCATTATTTATGATACTATAACATGCACACAACATAAAACAATTTGCCATGCAACTATACAAAGACTACATATATGTTCAAGTGTCCCCAACTACAATGATGCTTCTAAATGTTCAAGTGTCCCCAAATGCAACAGTGCTTCTAAATGATTATTTATCTAGTGCATATGTTCATGTGATAATGCCAATGAACGTGTCTGGGGATGTTACATATAAAGAAAAACCTTTTAATGATAATGGGATGGGAAGAGAGAATTTTAATGATGTTATGTAACTTAGTACTCCATGCTTTATGAATAAGTTAATGCATATGTTTGAAAGATGATTAGTAATCAAGACGTCGCATTTTACCCTTATGAGTTACTAATGTAACAACATCATTTGGAGTAGCTTCCTTTGAGATAATCAAGCTCGACAAAGCCTCCACCATGGCCTTCTTATGTTTCTGAAAGGTGATAAGCAACTCCCACACACTGATTTAGGTTGTGTCATCTTTAGTTGTTTCATAATGTGATTCTCATCTTCCTTCTCTATCAAAATGAGTTCATCCATCTTCTTCTCAACCCTTGTTTCTTTAGGGGCTTTCTGTCAGGGTAGAATTTCCAACTATGTGTCATAAGACTCACCTGTTTCACTTCTTTCTCTTCATCACTCTTTTTCCATAGGTAGATCATTCTCTTCTTTTACTATTCCTTTATTTTTTAATCTAAACTTTCATAGAGATTAATAGAGCAAACAACTAGAGTCTCTCTCATAACATTTTTGATAGTAGCAATAATAACTTCCTTAGGAATTCTAGAATCTATCATGAATGTACCTTGATTTAGGGGAGGGACATTACAATAGTTTAGGAGAGGGTTGCCTCAAATTCTAAACATTTTAGAATTCAAGGGAGTAATCATTTTGTTGTCGATGAGATCCAAAATCTCATGTCTCAGTCTGTAGTAATCATCAGTGTTATGACCTGATCCTTGATGAAAAGTGCAATAACCACTGGAATCATACCCCTAGGCAGTGGATTAGGAGGTAGTCTCGGTGGTAAAGGCTTCAACACTCCCTTTTTTTGCAGCCTCTTAAATGCCTTGGATAAAGGCATCCCTAAATCAATGAATTGTCTAAGTGCCTTTACCATATTTACATCAATTGCCATGTTTCCATTGGTCAGAAGTTGAGATGGGGTGCTCCTCCTTCCCTCATACTATCTCCTCAACTCAGACTCTAACTTTTTAGCTTACAAACTTGCTTCCTGAATGTTTTTAAAGATCTTAACCAACATTTACTAGATTCTAGTACCAAAGCTTAGAAGAGCTGATTTAACAATCATCTTGACTTGCTCTCTCTCCTTAAGCCTTGTTATCGCCTTTAAGGTCGTCTTCTTTCACCTTCTATTATAATCATTAAAGTTTTCACATGTTTTATACTTTAAAGATTCCAAGTCTTACAATGCGACTATAGACCTAAATTACAAGCATAATGCCTTTCAAAAGCTTTTGTCAATTCCTTCTACTCCTTAATAATAGTCTTTAGGTAATTGAAAAAACACATCTTTATAGGCCCTTCTAGTGATAACTTGAAAAGTCAAACATAGTATTTGTAGGAAAACCGAACGCTTTCATAACTAACACATATGAACATAAATGGTTCTTGGCATTCTGAATCCTTGCGAACTTGTGAAGCTCAAGCATATGAAAGTTAGCCAGTAGCTTTTTAGGTTTGTAGGCCAACAATTCCTTAATGTTTGTTCCCCTCTCTAGACCCTTAGCACCTAAAGACTTCTATATTTTCTCTAACTACTTGGTAAAGTCATAAAACCAAATGTTCTCTTTCTCACTTTCTAGGGGGTTGTCCATAATAGCAGTTGTACTTCCCACTTCATTAGCAAGCTTGCTTTCAGGATATTCTTTTATCCTAACTAGATCATCATGAATTACCACAGGTTGGGGTGCTCCTATTGGAGCTTTCTGTTTATCAGTTTTATTAGTAGAGGTCTCTCCCTTCTTCAAAATTTTATTGACATGCTTGTTTACTTCCTCAATAATCCTCTCTTTTATCTTGTGATTGAAATCGACCATCATTTTTTCTAAATCTCTAATGGTATAGTTGTCTCCATGATTGGGTCAACTTTATAGCTTGAACTTCGAGTCTTACTCTATATAGCAAGTCAATTCCCCCTTCTCTTCTATGAGGGTTTGGATGGAGTTATGATGGCTTCAAGACAATGTATCAGTATGATGCATGAATAAGCAATCAATGCATGTATGCATGTTATGCATAAGTTATCTTGCACTGTATTTTGCCAACCTTATTTCTCCTACACACGAGGTTGAATGGCTATTTCCTAGATGGGATCTCATTCTTATACCATAATGGGGTAAAGAATGCATGAGGTTGCCTCAAACCAAGAAGAGTTAAAGCCTTAAAAGAACATATACACAAAGGTACTAAAAGGAAGAACTTTTTACATTACTTAAAGAAATATGTACAAGCAAGAAACGAAATCCTTTTAAGGAGAGAGGAATGTACACAAAAAAAAAAAACTATTTGCATCGTGGGAAAGGTGAAATGCATAAGTATTTACATGTAGGGCATAATTACATCAAGGGGGGTGCGGTAACATTTATGCTTACATTAGCAATGCCTAACCATGTTATTTAAAGGATTTCAATCTTTTTTTATGAAATGCAAACAAGTAAAGTACCCTATTTCAAGGTACTATTGGCTCCTACATGCGCCTAATAGTTGAGAGGATTGTTGTAGTTGATGGCTCCCATAAGCTTGAGGGGTAGTTGTCGTGAACCCCCATTTGATATACCCAAAGGTATTACGCTCATGGTTGATTAATCCTCCTCAAAATCTCCTAAGCATAAATATAGCTTAGGTCTCAAGTTTAGAGACCATCGATTTATCTAAAGGCACTTTAGTGTATATGGTGAAGTGTGAAGGCTATATGAATGCAATAGACTTACTCAATAACAAGTTTTAATCTTAAAAGTGAACCAAAGATTAAATGTGAAGTCAATTTTGGTTCCCTAGTAGAGCCACCACTTTGAGCGCCTTGGTGGTTTCTCTTAGTGGAATTTTGCTTATGACATGCACTTTTTATTGATTATGAGGGGATTGAGAGCATATGGGTCATACATTGGCAATAACCCTTAATCATGGTATACAATTTCGATCAGTGATGGACCTTCAAGGACTCACGTAATACACTAGCCTATTTTCCAAAGTAGTGGTAAACGAGGGACCAAAGAGGGATAATACATTGGTACCATTCCTAGGTGAAAGTGGAGTCACCACTCGACTTTGGTCAAGACCAGAATCCAGGGCAAGCAAAATTTAAACCTAATTTAAGTCAATTAAAAGGCCATTTCATCTTTACCCCATCCAAGAATGGGTTCAAAAATTCAATACGACTTGGGAAAGAGGATAGACACCCTAAATCACCCAGATATTGGGATCTAACCTTCAGACATCTTTGATTCACTTCTAATATTTTAACTAAATTATTAATTAGTTTGATTAATGCTCATACACATACATCTAAGCATGGGTCACTTATGTAAAACCAATCACCAACTCAAAAGGGGTAGAGGGTTATGCATCATGGAAAAAGGGATAAACATGCATTATCATCCCTTCATCCATATTTAAACATCAAAAAAGCAATAAGGGTCATGTATCATGGCAAAGGGGATAAGCATGCATTATCATCAATTCATCCATATTCAAATAGCAAAGAGGGAATGGGGATCATGTATAATGTTAAAGAAGATAAACATGCATTATCATCAATTCATCCACACTCAAACATCATTCATGACCACATAGTATGACCATTGAGACCAATTTGTGGTCTTATTCAAACAAACCTCCTGCACCCAAAAGAAGAGCAAGTTAGTATATGAAATAAGTATAAAATAAATCAAATGAACTCAGAGCATGAGGAATGAATATAACACATATTACCATCTCTCCCATGCAAAAGATGCCAAGATATGCATCTAAGTCCATAATATGACATCTCCACATAACTATCCAATAAGTAAACATAATCAAAACACATGAATCATGAGAATCAAAAGAGATAAAAACATGCAAATAAAGGCATTTGGAGGATGCTTAATGGCCTAAGGCAAAAACTCATCACAAGAGAGACCTAAGATTGATGAATCCTCACCCCATGAAGCTCTAAAAGAGCATGGCACCCATAGGACTACTAACCATAAAGGAAGGTTATAATACAAATCAAAGAGGAATTACATAATCAAAATACTATTCACATGCTCTCAGTATGAACCAAATCACGCAAAAGGAGACTTTCAAGATCATTGGGACCTTAAGTTCATCCTTTGATCACTACCTTAAAATGATTGAAAATAGAATTATAACCACTATACCAAATCACAAAAAAAGAAGGTGAAGCATTGTATGAAAAGATGTGATAAAAATACTTTAAAAAAATCCCTTCATAATTCTATTTTCGGATGAATATGGATCTTTTGATGTTTAACCTCCCCCTATTTTGTTGCTAGAACACTTGAACATCACAAAAATGGGGTTTGCAAAGGATGAAATCCATATAAGGGAAGAAAACCCATTTTTTAAAAAATTGAGTACTAGCCAAACTAAATTGTATAACATATTATGACGGTTGTACAACCTAGGCAGATGGTTGTATAGCCTATAATCATGGTTGTACAATCGTTATTTCCTAGGTTTTGAAAATAGAGAAATAAAAGGAAAGGGAAGGAGAAGGAGAAGGATAAGGGGGTTCTTAGATGCCTTTGTGTATTTAAATGCCCTTAGAGGATTTCAAGTTCAATGTCTTCCTCTAAAATACTTAAGGAATGCATAAAAGATGAGGAGAAAGTCATAGTTTTACCTTGGAATGAATTGGGTGAGTTAGGGTTTGGGGGCTTTTTGTGCTAAGTTTGCTTTGGGAAGTAATTTTAGCAGAGTAGCTTGAGGGTTTCCAAGCCTCTCCTCCCTCTTTAAATGAGGGGCTATGTATAGATAATGGATTGGTACAGAGGGCCATGAATTATTATAGTTCTACCATGGACATGTCCCATCACAAAAAGAGAGATGAGTCTCCTATAATTAAGGTTTTTATGCAGGATGCACATCCATTTGTCAAGGTTGTACAACCTTAGGTTTTAAAGGGGGACCATTTTCAAAAGTTTTTGAGACTCAGGGTGTTAGAGTGGGTTGTACAGCCTTATGCATGGCTATACAACCTTGCTTGATATGCTATGTTACCCATCAACACTGGCAGACAACTCTGGGTTTGGTCTTAGGCTTAGGTTTAGGCTTGGTCCTAGTATTGGTTTTGGAATTCTCTGGGGCTTCCTAAAGCCTCTCATATTTTTCTTTAACAATTCCCATTGCATTTTGGGGACAAGTTTAGTGATTTTCATCATCAATTTTTTGCATCGAGAGGTTTAAAATCTAGTGCTAACAAAGGGGTAATTGACTTTAAAGACACTATAGATCTTGTTGGGGCTGAAGAGTGGATTAGAAGAACTAAAAGAATATTTAAATGCTTGAATGCACCCCATAACAAAAAGCTAATGTATGTAATATCTTTGCTTTAAATGAATGCCTTAAATTGGTGGGAGCTATCCCAAGTAGCATTGTTCAACTAATGACTTTGAAATGACATAATTTTCTAAAGAGGTTTGCAAATAAGTGCATACTAATAATATACTTAGATAAGAAGAAGATTAAGTTTTTCTAGTTAAAGTAGAATGACATGATGGTGGTAGATTATGAATTACAATTTGTTAAACTCTTAAGATATGCCTTAGAGTTTTTGGCCATAGAGGAATTGAAATTTTAAAAGTTTGATAGGGGATTTTGGTTAGAAATGCAAGATCAATTAGCAGTCAAACCAATCAATTATACTACATTATTAGTAGTAGTTATTTGAGATAAGGAAGTGATCCAAGAGAAGAATGTAATTAAGGCAAGATGAAATGGAGAATAAATAAGGCAAAAAAAAAAAAAATTGGTGGTTTTACATTATCTGGAAGATTAAGAATTCAAAAAGTTATCGATAATCAAAGAGGCAGAGGATAAAGTCAGTCTAGTAGATCAATATCAATAACATCTACTAGAGGTAGCTATGGTGGTTTTTAAGGTTTAAAGGGTAGGAGAGGACTAGTTGGCATAGAGGATAGATATGTAGCCCCACTTTGTACTAATTATGGAAGAACTCATTTTAGAGAGTATTAGGGACCTAAAAGTCTTACTTGTTATACTTATAGATAGCTAGGCTATATGAGTCAAGATTACCCAATGGCAGGTGCGACTAGTGGAGAATCTCAGGTAGTTGCGCAGAGTAGTATTAGGGAGAATGTTCATGGTATAAGCAGAGGCAAAGGAAGACATGGTGTACCAACTTTAATTCGTAGTAGTGGATAGGCAACCCATCCTCAACTGCAAACTAAAGTTTATACTTTCACTTGTCAAAAGGTCCAATAGGTACCGAAGTTATTTCTAATATAATTTCTATTTATGATTTAGATGCTTATGTTTTGATAGACCTAAGATCCACACATTTATTTATGTCTTTAGAATTTGCATCAAAGATGCATGGTGTAGTTAAATCCTTGGGATATGATTTATGTGTTTTAATGTCTGCTGGAGGTAACTATAATCAAAGTGTATAAAACTTGTCCAATGCTACTATATGGTGTCATATTACCCTTAGATTTGATATTGATGAATTTTAAGGAATTTAATGTTATTATAAGTATAGATTGGTTAGCAAAGCATCATTCAGTTCTAAATTGTCATACTGAATAGTTGATAATCGAATATTGAGGATAACAAAGAGTTATAACTATTGGGAGCATAAAATTGTTTCAACTTGTTTGATGTCAATTGTTCAGGCATTTCAACTCATTAAAGAAGGTTATGATGCATTTCTAGCTAGTGTAGTGGACACCAGAGTTCCTAGTCTGTGGTTGCAAATATTATTGTGGTGAGAGAGTTTTTAAAAATATTTCTTGATGATGTGCCTAGTTTGCCACCACATAGAGAAGTTGATTTTTAATATTGAGACCTTACTAAGAGTGTCACCTATTTTTATTGCACCATATCAAATAGTAGTAGTGGAATGATAAGAATTAAAGGAATAGTTGGAGTTATTGGAAAAAGGTTCAATTTGGTCTAGTGCATCTCCTTGGCGGGCACTAGTGTTATTTATGAAGAAAAAAGATGGAAGCATACGATTGTGTTTTGATTATAGGCAATTAAATCGAGTAATGATAAAGAATAAATATCCTTTACTAAGAATTGATGATTTACTTGATCAACCTTAAGGTGCCACGATATTTTTAATAATTTATTTGAGATCTAGGTATTGGTTGGGCTAAACATTTTAAAAATTGTCTTTTAGACTAGGTATGGTCACTTTGAATTCCTTGTTATGCCTTTCAGGTTAACTAATACATCAGCAACATCTATGACATTAATAAATCGTACCTTCTAGTAATATCTTGATCAATTTGTGATTGTGTTCATTAATGACATCTCATGTATTCAAAAATCATGAAGAGCATGAGCAACATCTAAAAATCATATTGTAGATTATAAAGGGCGAGTAGTTATATGCAAATGTGACTTTTTGAAGGAACAAGTAGTATTTTTAGGGCATGTTGTAACCAACCATGTTGTTCAACCTAATCCAACTAAGGCGATAGCCATTTTGGAGTGGAAGCCACACAAAATGTATCAGAGGTACATAGTTTGCTCTAATTACCTAGTATTTGTAGATGATTTATAAAAGGATTCTCTATTATTGTTGTGCGAATGACAAAATTATTGAGGAAGAATGTATTATTTAAATAGGATGATCCATGTCAGCAGAGTTCTAAGAAATTGAAGAAGACATTGACTACAACACTAGTTTTGACATTGCCTTTGATAAATGGTAGATTCATGGTGTATACTGATGCTTCAAGATAATGGTTAGGTTATGTTTTGATGCAACATAAAAAAGGTGATAGCTTACACTTCTCAATTACTAAGGCTTTAAGAGTTGAATTATCCAACACACGACCTCCAGTTGGAAACTATTGGCATTATTTATATGGAGTGACATTTCAAATTTTGATAGATCATAAAAGCTTGAAATATATTCTAACAAAGAGAATTGAATCTAAGGTAGCAAAGATGGATAAAATTATTAAAGGATTATGATTGCACTATTGATTACCATTCGAGTAAGGCTAATGATGTTATTGATGCTTTAATATGAAAACCTTAGATGTTGTTGCTAGTATGGCTAGTTATAATTTGACATCCTTAGTTAATCATCGTGCTTTAAATGTAAAATTTGAAATTGAGAATGTGATAGCTTTAATGGTTACAATTTAGTTGAAGCCTCTGATAGATGATAAAATTGGAGAAGCTTAGAGGGAGGATCCATATTTGTGAAAATGATATTAAAGATACAAAATGGTAAGAAGATTGATTTTTCAAATAGAGATGATAGGATGAAAATGATGGGTAGTTGAGTTTGTGTACCAAATACTGATGGTTTGAGATAAGAGTTTATGCAAGAGTTACACAATACATCATATGTTATGCATCTTAAGAGTACAAAAATGTATACAAACCTACTGTCACATTTTTTTGTGGTCAATGATTAGTTAAGTTTGTATCAAGATGTTTACCATGCTAACAGATCAAGGTGAAACATCAGGTACATATCAATAAGTTATGTCTTTTAACTATTCCTATATGGAAATGAGAGAAAATTTTAATAAATTTTATTACCAATTAGCCTCAGACACAGAAAAGACATATTCTTGTTTAGGTTATTATGGAGAGACTTATAAAATCTATGCATTTCTTACCCAAATGAATAACATATTCACTTAATATACTAGTTAAGATATATTCCTATCACTATTGTGTCAGATAGAGATCCTAGATTTACTTCTCATTTTTGGAACAACTTGCAAATAGCCTTCGGTACTCATTTGAATTTTAGCACAACTTTTTACCCATAGACTAATGTTCAATCAGAGAGGACTATACGAACATTAGAGGACATGATGCGAGCTTATGTGTTAGAATTCAAAGGCAAATGGGTTGACTATTTGCCTTTATTGGAGTTTGCATAAAATAATAGCTACCATTCTAGTATTAACATGGCATCATACGAAGCTTTATATAAAAGGAAATGTGGAAGTCCAATTTGTTGGGATGTGAAGGATGAGACAATTAGAGGGTCCCGAGATGGTACAGGATACAGTGGCAAAAATCTAAGTAACTAGAAGATGTTTATGAGGCACTCAAGAAAGCCAAAAAAGGTATGTTGATAGACATAGATGAGAAATGGAATATCATGTTAGAATAAAGTATTTTTAAAGGTTTCACCATTGAAAGACATTACTAGGTTCAGTAAATGTGAAAGGTTAAGTCCAAGGTACATTGGGCCACATGAGATCATAGAGAGAATTAGGCATTTAGTATATCGGTTAGCATTACAGACATAATTATCTTAGATACATGATGTTTTCCATGTTTTAATGCTTTAAATTTATCACTATGATCCTAGCCACACATTATCAAAGCTAGAAATTGAATTGTCTGATGATATGATTTATCATGAGGAACAAGTTGAAGTCTTTGATCGATAACTAAAACAATTGAGGAAATTGAGTGATACCAATGGTTAAAGTGAGAAGGAGTCATCACTCTACTAATAAGGCAACTTAGGAAGTAGAGGAACATATAAGATGACAATATCACGATCTATTCTCAAGTTCTAGCAAGTAAATTTTGAGAACAATATTTTCATAAAAGAGGGAGAATTGTGACATCCTCAACCTAATTCATTTGCATTTAAGTTGCATTTTATTTCATATATGAATCATAAGGCATAAAAGCATGACAATAACATTTACATGATTGCATTTGAGGCATTGCAATATGCATATGATGTTTGCATAGTTGCATAACAAATTGTCACATGTAGTATATATATTATTATAACCTACATAGGGGTATCTTAGAACTTATTAATTGTGTAAGGATTTAATGGAAATTAATAGTGATATATAAGTTAAGAAGGAATGAAGAAAAGGAACTAAAAGGGAAAATTTAGATTTACCTCCAATCGGAACAAGCCACTAATCTTTTATTATATTAGAATAACAAAAAAAATTAGAATTATCTACCATTAGGGGTTGATAAGAAAGGAGAAAAATAGGGGGATATAGTAGAAAATGAAGAGTAAATAAGAAATAAAAAATTAAAAAAGAAAAAAGAGAAGAAAGAAGAAGAAGAAGAAGAAGAAGAAGAAGAAGAAGAAGAAGATGATGATGATGATGATGAAGGAGAAAAAGGGAAAAGAAAAAGTTAACTACGAAGAAATCTTAAAGTTTTCTAGCTTTGGTAGAAGGTGTGTGATTTTATAGTTATTTCCCCATGAAATTTGTCTTATATAAAAAATTAATCATGAATAGTTAGATGGGATTATAAAGTAAATAAAGTTAGGACTCGTGTGCGAGAAGTTGCTGGGAGTGAATATGAGTCGAATTCATTTTCTTCTATTTTAAGGGTAGACTGTTGCACCCATAATTCTAGAATGATAGAAGATGAATTAAGTCAAGTGCAAAACATGAAAATTTAAGGTTTATGTCTCATATAAATGGATGTCAACTTTTTTTTAAAATAAGTTGTGTGTAAGGAGATATTACTCTCTGATTGTAACTAATTATTGTTGAAACCTGCTTAGTCTTATAGTTCTATTTTTCTAGAATTTCATTAGCATATAAGAGGAATTAGGTGAAGCGAAAAACATGAAAGTTGTAGCTTTATATTATATAAATACCTCTAAAATAGTTTTGTTTAATATTTTATGCGTTAAATGATATGGCTATTTGATTGGAACTGATCTTAAACATACTCATGTCTGTAAAGTCTAAGATTGATAATTTCTTGTGAGGACCTTAGAAGTTTAATTAGAATATGTGTAAAAAATTAAAAATGTTCATTTATATGTTATTTACTTATCTATAAAAACAAATTTTAAATTGGACTTCTATATTTTGAGATATGGCTAAGTTTATGGGACTATTTAGGTTATAATAGCACGAGGAACACGTCAAATTTATAAAATTCACCATAAATTGTGTAGTACATATTTTGGACTTAATTTGGGAAATGTTGTACCCATATATATCTTGTTTAAGTAAAAAAAAAAAAAAAAACTAGGTCAATTGGATTTGTGGGGAAAAAGTAATTATAGAAATAGCCTACCAAGGTCATGATATTTTATAACAAGATATAAATATTACTTTATCATCATGGATTGATTTGGTTTATTGAAATAGGTCCCTAAGGCATTAAAGATAATATTAGGAATAAGTTGGGACCATTCACATTTGAATGGCTTGAATGAGGATGTAAGTAAATAGCATTTGGTACTTAAACATGTGATTAGTTAAATGCTATGAACTTAAATTCTATAGAATGAAATGTTATTTAATGAGATTATGTTGTTGAATACTTGAATGAAAGCATTGTTATATTTTGAATTATTTATTTTTGTAAGATGTTGATAAATTATGGCTTGAGAATGAAAATATGTTGTGATATGATTTGCCAAGGTTAATGGGTGTTATTATTAATCATTAGATTGCCAAAATTTAGTAAGATTTATAAATGAATTATTGAGGAACTATTATTTGATATTGTTTGAGCAAGCGACAACATTTGTATAGCTTATGTGGCGACAACATATGATAGCCTATATGGTAATAACACTTGATAGCCTATATGACAATGATATCTTATAGCATGTGTGGTGACACCATATGATACCCGATGTGGGCATGATATCTTATAGTCTATGAGGTGATAACATATGATAACATATGTGGCAATAATACATGGTAGCCTATATGGTAATAACATGTGATAGCCTGTGTGACATGATAATGTATAACTTATATATGATAGCTTGTGTGGCAATAATATATGATAACCTATATGGCAATGATATCTTATGGTCTGTGTTGCAACAACATATGCTAGCTTATGTGGCAACAATATTTGATAGTCTGTGAGACATTAAAGATTGGGAATTCCTTATTACATGCATGTATGAGTGATGGTTTATTTATATTTAAATGGTTATTATAATCTTTGTGATTTAAGTATCTTTGATTACTTACTTACTGAGTATGCAAGCTTATTTCTTTACATTTAATTTTTCTTTTAGAAAAAGTTAATTAAATATTGCATCTAGTCTACATTTTAAAGTTATTGTCTAGCAATTTAATAGAGGTTGGGCCAGTCTACCATCTTTTAGTATTTTGTTCTTTTAGCCCTGTATGTTTTGCTAGTTTGTAAAATAAGATATATAATGTTCAAACAAATGAAGATGGAACCCTTAATAATAATGGGATGGCTTAAGAGAATTTTAAAGATGTTAAGACACTTTAGTACTTCACACTTTATGAATGAGTTAATACTTGTGCTTAAAAATGATTGTTAAATATGGATTAATAACTCAAGCCACCTAATAAACTAAGTAAAGTTAAATAAATAAATAATTGAAAGTGAATGTCACAAAGAGAGCTAAGGGAGTTATTGGTAAGCCTTATGTGACTAGTAAACCATATGTGCCTCTTTTGCCTTTTCCTCAAAGATTCAAGAAGTCAAATTTGGACAAATAATTCAATCGATTTTTAGAGGTCTTTGGGAAACTACACACCAATATCCCATTTTCTGAATCTCTTGAACATATACCCTTCTACACCAAGTTCCTCAAGGTGATTCTTTCAAACAAAAGGAATCGTGAAAAGTATAAGATAATTGCCTTAATTAAAGAGTCCACTGCCATCCTTTAGAATAAACACCCACCTAAGCTTAAGGATCTAATTTGTTTGCCAATCCTATATTTAATTAGTGATGTTAATTTTGATTAGGCATTGTGTGATTTAAGTGTAAGTGTGAGTTTGATGTCTTTGTCAATTTATGAAAAGTTGAAATTAGGAGAATTAAAACCCACCACCATATCCTTACAACTTGCAAACAAGTCAATAAGATATCTAATAGGAATTTTGGAGGATGTATCTATCAAAATTGGCAAATTATATATGTCAATTGATTTTGTTGTGCTAGACATGAAGGAAGATGTGCAAATCCCTATCATCATAGGGAGACCATTTATAAGGCCCAAAACATTGTTCTTAGGGGTCACTCATAAATGGGGTCTACTTCTCTTAAGTGATGAGATTGAAAAGGCTAAATTTGATAAATTATGATGATTATAATGATATAATGATGGTTAAGTATGACATAATATAAGTTAGGAAGAATGACAAAGAGATATAAAGGTGATAGATGTTAAATCACAATGAGGAAGTAAGTGTATGATAAGATATGTAAGTAAAAATATGTAAGAAAATGATAGAATTAGAGGTTTAAAAATGAATAGTATGCCAATATTATATGTGGAAGAAAGTTATGTTAAAGTACATGTTAAAAAGAAATAAGAATGGATGATGGATGCTAAGGTATATGCCAAGTTAGGTGTTTGATCTTCAATGGTTGCTAAGATATGTAAAAGTGCTTGATGTGCGATTAAATGACATTTTAATGAAGTATTTTAGATGCCTAAAGTTGGTATTGGAATTATCTTAGAGGAAGGATAGTTGCAAAGTTGGCCTACCCTAATGCCATTGCCTATATTTGTTTGATGTGTGCTTATTATGTTTGCCTATTTAAATGACATGAAATGATTTGTTATAGATGTATTTTAGATGTTTAGAGTTGTTATTTGAAGTGTGTTGAAGAAAGAAACAAAAGGTTGGAAGCAAAGCTTATGAAATGTTAGAATGCTCTATTTGTGCATTTTGGTCTTTTCTCACCCTTTTATCTTTACCTTCTTCATAAAAATGACTATAACTCCTTTTTCCATCATTTTTAATGTTTAAAATGGTGTTTGAAGTGTATTTTGGAAAAGGACAAAAGGTTGGAACCATAATTTTATGGGTTGCAAATAGCATTTATTAGTTGACTTTTTTAAGAACATATGGGCATTTTAGTCTTTTTGCACCTCTTTCTCTTTATCTTCTTCCTAATCACGACTCTAGCCCCATTATCATCAGATTTGAATAGTTCAAAACTTGCGAAAATCCTTCCAAACCTTTCCCTCATCCATGGCTACCAAATCAAGCAAGGTGAATCAAGTTTGCACATCCATTTTCTTCCATTTTCAATCAAGTTAGTGACTTTACTCTCTTTATTTAAAGAAAGTTATGGTATAAATTGACGACTGTGAAATGAGTTAAAGATTATAATTATGGCTTTCATTATGATTTAAAGGTGATTTTACTTTTGATATTATGAATGAGATAAAAGGAAAATGGCTACAATGAGTTAACTATGAAGGATGATAATTATGTTATAAGATAGAGTTAATGAAAGTAATGTCTACATGCTTGAATGATGTTAGAACATCATTGTCCTTTTAATAGCTTTTGATCCATTATGATATATGCTATGTTTATGTTATGTGTTTTATGGATAAGTTTGATCAACTTTCCGTATTTTAGATGTTATAGTAATAATGCAATGGATGTCTATGATTAGGCATATGTGTGGTGAGATGATTAAGAGCAAGTAAAGATAGAGCTAAAAGCAAGTAAGACTAAGCAAAGAGATGTCAAAAGAGAAAATCTAAAGCAAAGAAGAGTTATGGCTAGCCATGAAAGGTGAGGATTTTAGTGCTTTTCATTATCCATTACATACATGCATCATGAGTTTAAATGTATAGGCCATAGTAGGCCAAGCTATGTTAATATGAAAGTCATATGCATTCTTATGGAATGAAATGAAATGCCATCATCCTATGTTATATTTAAATCCCATGTGATGTGAAGGTAGTAGAAGGAAGAAATGGGAATCTAAAGAGTTATAACTAGCTAAGCAAGGATTATAACCTATGTTAAATGAAAGTAGCATTATGTACATATGACACGGTTGGTAAGAAAACTCCTCAAGGATAAGTAAAGGATATGACTAGTGAGGTAACTCCCCCAAGAGTGCATAACTGGAAAGGCAACTTCCCTATGTGAGAAAGATAAGTAAATAAAGTAAGGATTCCCATGGACTTAACTATCCATGTATGCAATGTTTTACTATGTATATGATGTATGTTGATGATATGCCAAGTAGCTAGAGATGCATTCATGTAAAGGCATATGAGAATGCACATGGATAATATAAATTCTTAGTTGAGTTTCTCACATGGAACTCACCCCCCTCAACACAGATTATTTTATAGCTTGAGCATAGGATTGATATCATGATTGCTGGTTAAAAGGTAAAGTCTATAAATGAAAGTTTTAAGCTATGTATCATATATTGTTAAGGCATTGCACTATTTCTTTGTAATTGCCTATAGTAATAATTTATATGCATAATTAGAAGAGTTATAAATGTACTAAGAAAATGTTAAGTATATCTTGCATTCTTAGTAATCTCAGACATGTATAAGTCATAAATATTATGATATGTATATTTTTAATGCTAATGTAATCTAAAATGGTTATGAATCATGATTAATGGAAATGATGTTGAAGCATACTAAGATTTATGGCCCATGTAAGATAAATGTTGAATGCTTATGATAATGAAAGGAATGGTATAGCTAGAGTGACCTTAAGTGGACCCTTAATTCTAGGATTATCGAACTGGGAGATTTTTGTATTCAATGATATATATAATGAACATAAGTAAAGGAAAGAAGAAAAAATTATCGATTAGTGAGTCAAGACTCCCTCGCTTATGACATGATAAGAAATGAACTAAATGGTTAAAGTATAATATAAGAAAGCGTTTTTGTGAAATGTTACAATCCTAATAATCTAAATGTGGCAAATGAAAGTTATAAATATTTATGGGCTAAATAGTATAAATTTAAGATTTAAGGTATTAGAAAGCACATAAGTGGGCTTCAACTGTCACGACATGAATTTTGGATTGTGTTGGCACTAAGGAATGAAAGCCTAATTACTCATGGTTAAAGCCCATTTCCAAACTATCAAATACCTTAAATTTTAAATTTATACTAATTGACCCATAAAAATTTCTAATGTTCATTTGTCCCATTCATATTATTACAATAATACAAATGGGAGATATAGATTAAAGCTAATCTTGAATCCAAACATTTCAAAAAAACACTTTCTTATATTATACTATAGTCATTTAATTCATTTCTTATCATGTCATAAGCAGTGGAATCTAGACTTACCAACTGATTCCTTTATATTCTTTCTTTTACTTACCTTTATTATATATACATCATTGAACATAAAATTCTCCCATGTAGATAATAGTATAGGGGCCCCTTTAAAGTCATTATAGTTATAACATCCCTTTCATTATCATAAGCATTCAACATTTATCTTACATGGGCCATAAATCGTAGCATGCCTCAACATCATTTCCATTAATCATGCTTCATAACCATTTTACATTATATTAACCTTAGATAAATACATATCATAATATTCATTTAGTAGAGATTACTAGGAATACAAGATATAACATAACATTTGCTTAATATGTTTATAACTCTTTCAAGTATACATATTCACCATTATTGTAGGCAACTATGAAGAAACAATGTATTGCTTTAACAATATATGATAAATAACTTAAACTTTCATTTATAGCCTTTAACCTTTAGCCATCAATCATGATATCAATCTTATGCTCACCTGCAAAATAGTATGTATGTATGGGGATGAGCTCCCTGTGGAAAACTCAGTGAGGAATTTATATTTTCCATATGCATGCTCCTATGCCTTTACACAAATGTATCTCTAGCAACATGGAACATCATCAACATACATCATTTGCATAGTAAGACATTACATACATGGATAGTCAAGTTCATGACAATCTGTACTTGATTTACTTATCTTTCTAGCATAAGGGAGTTGCTTTTTAGTTGTGCGCTCTTGAGGAAGTTGTCTCACTAGCTGTATCCTTATCTTATTCCTCACTATTTGTGTCATGCATGCATAACATTGCTTTCATTTCATATAGGTTATCATCCTTATATAACTAGCAATGACTCTTTGAATTCCCATTTCTTCCCTAAACTGCCTTCACATCACATGGCATTTAAGTATAACATAGGATAATGGAGTTTCATTTCATTCTACAAGAATGCATATGACTTTCATATTAACATTGCTTGCTACTATGGCATATATATTTAAACTCATAATGCATGTATGTAGTAGATAATGAAAAGTAACTAAAATCCCTTACCTTTCATTAGCATCCATAACTTTTCTTTACTTTAAATTTTCTTTTTCTTTATCTCTTTGCTTAGCCTTACTTGCTCTTAGCTTTATCCTTACTATTCTCCTCACACATATGTCAAATCATAGACATCTATTACATTATTACTATACATGTAAAATATGAAGACTTATTCAAACTCATCCATATAAGACATAATATAAGCATAACATATATCATAATGGAGCAAAAGCTCTTATAAGGACAATGATGTCCTAACATCAACTGAGCATGCAAACATAACTGTCATTAGCTCTAGCGTAAAACGTAACAATCATCCTTTGTACTTAGCTCATTGTAACTTTTTTCTTTTTATCCCATTCATAATATCAAAATTAACATCACCATTAAATCATAATGAAGTCCATATTTATAATCCTTAACTTATTTCGTCGTCAACAATTTATACTTCATAATTCATCAACACATTCATTTCCCATCATAAACCTTGCATATAGTCTTTAAGATATTCATGTATTATCCTACCCAACTAAATGAAGAATAACTCCTCCATTCACATAAAACCCTAATCATAAGGTCTAGAGTGTCAAACAATCTCAAGAAACTCAATTTAACATCAATTCTCTTCTTAAACTTAATTCATTTACATAAGGTCTTTATAAAGCCCATTAAGACGTCAATATTTTCTCCATCTCAATTAAGGCGTAAAACACCATTCAACATTTGATTATCATCTTAAAAATAAATATCAAGACGCTAATTAACATTTAAGAAATCAATAATTATCATGAATTCATGTAATCAATCCATATACATGAACACCTTTCAAAGCTCCAATTGTATACATCAATATTGCCCTTAGTTCAACCAAGGTGTAAAATGCCAATTAACCTCAATTCTCTTCTTAAACATGAATATAAGAACACTAATTAACATCTAATTAACCATTAATCATCAATAATTAAAAGAAACAACTCACACACTTTAAACACTTCTAAGACTCCTTTGAAGACAATATCACTTTTCATGTCAAACTAGCACCAAACTTTATCTCTTCCATCACCTCTAGGCTCAAAACACCATAAAAACACTTATTCCAACATAGAAAAAAATATATAAGAAATATGGTAGATTATAACTCATTTTAAATAAAGAGAGGAAAGTCACAAATTTGTTTAAAAGATGGAATAAAATAAATGAGCAAACTTAATTCTATATACTTGATTTGGTAGCCATGGATGGATGAGAGGTTTTGAGAGAATTTTGGTGAGTTATGAACTACTTAAAATTGATGAAAATGGAGCTAGAGTCATGTTTAAGAAGAAGATAAAAAGAATGAGGTTTAAAAAGACTAAAATACCCAAATGGAGTATTCTATAACAAGTCCACCAAAAATGTTATTTCCAACCCTTAAAATTATGCTTTCACCTTTTTGGCCTTTTCCAAAATACACTTCAAACACCATTTTAGGCATGAATAATGATGAAAAAAGGGAGTTATATTTTTTTTATAAAGAAAGTAAAGATAAAAAGGTGTGAAAAAACATAAATGGCCAAATAGAGCATTTTAACCTTTCATAAGCTTTGCTTCCAACCTTTGGTTCCTTTCTTCAACGTAATACAAATACCAACTCTAGACATATAAAATAAATCTATAATAAATTAGTATCATGTCATTTAAATGTACATAGGCATACATATTAAACACACATTAAATAAACGTAAGTAATGACATCAAGATGAGGTAACTATGTAATTATCCAACTCTTCATTCCTTTCTCCAACATAATTGCAATACCAACTATAGGAAAATGTCATTTAATCATACATCAAGAACTTTTACATACCTTAGTAACCACTAATGCACCTAATGTATAATATATCTTAGCTTCTATCATCCACTCTCATTTCTTTTTAACTTGTACTTCTATGTAATTTTCTTCTATATATAATATGGCCATATTCTTCATTATTAAATCATTAATTCCATCATTCATGCATGTTCATTAATCGTCATTTCTTACATATGCATACTTTCATATCTTATCTTACACTTACTTTTTTATTGTGATTTAGCATCATCACCTTCATATCTCTTAGTTATTCTTCCTAACTCATATTATCTCATAACTAGTCATCATTATATCATTAATATGAACATCATTTCATCAAATTTAGCCCCCTCAAGCTCATCACTCAGGGGAAGTATACCATATTTATAAGAGATCCTAAGAACCAAGTTTCAAGCCTTGCATGATTCATCCTTAAATTTTTGTACCATTCATGCATAACTCCTTTTTTTACTTATAATTATCAATATAGTATTTTAAATAAACCATCCAAGTCAATTTATATCTATTCCTAAGGAACACTAAAGTGGAAGTGATTTAAAATTTCTTAAAATGCTTTTAAAATGCTCATATAACTTTTATAATCATTTAAAACATTTTTGAGTTTCAAATCTCATTTTAAATCTTTCAATGACTTGTTATGATTATGAGGAGGTATTGTATAACTATAAAATAAGTGATTCCTTTACCCCCTTTTGGTTGGGAATAAATCCCATTCCTTTAAAAACTATCCATTTCTTTCTCTAGCAGTGCTAAAGGATAAACATATTGAATAACATCAACTCTTGCTTTTTACTCTATCTATTAGGCTTTCATGTCTTTACATATCATCATTTTCATCTCACTATCTCTATTTTCACATCACTATTCCTTATCTTTCTATCATATTATCGTATCACCTTGTCATCATATTTATCTATGACATTATCAAACCCTTATGTCTTTTATAACATTATATCATTCCTTGCTTCCTAAGTCATATATTCATTCCATCATATTCTTTTCCTATATCATCATATCATAACTTATATCATATCATATATCATTATACCAATCATATTCCTATAATTCATTATCATTTGTGTCAACTTATAACATATGACATATCATAACTCATTCTTATGCTTCATTTCAACATCATGAACTTACCTTTCATCTATATAAATCTAATCATATATAACATATCATGAAAACAATCATATCATTTCATAATATATCATATATGCATACTTTTCAACATCAAATGCCTTAATTTCATAATACATAAGCATAAATCATGCTTGAGTTCTATAAAATTAAACACTTAATCTTACCATTAGCTCTTCATACTTAATATACAAAGCTTCACATCATGAACATACATAACATTTCAATGCTTAAACATAGAATCGTAAGCTAAGAAAATTGACAAGACATGAAGAAAATCCTATATCTTTGTAAGTCATAGCTAATTATCCTTATATACCTCCCATCATTCCTATCATAACCTATCTCAATTTATTTCTTTATATGCTTAAAGGTTTGACCATATAAACCTTTGCTAGATTACCAGTTTGTCATGACTTCAATTTTTGACCGTGTCGGGTCTAGGGAATAATAAGGTTAAGGCCTCTAAAACCCATATCAAGCCTAATTACTCGTGATTAAATCCCATTTCTAAACTCTGTAATATCTTAAATCTTAAATTTATATTGATTATCCCACAAACATTTTTAACTTTCATTTGTGCTATCTAGATTCTTAGGATAATATAAATGGAAGATAGGGATTAAAGTTAAGCTTAAACCTAAACATTTCATAAAAACATTTTCTTATATAATACTATAGCCATTTAATTCATTTCTTTTCATGTCATGAGCTAGGGAGTCTAGACTCATCAGCTGATTCATTTATATTCTTTCCTTTACTTACCTTCATTATATATACATCATTGAACATAAAACTCTCCCATTTATATAATCCTAGAATCAGGGATCCACTTAAGGCCATACTAATTATACATTGTTTTCATTATCATAAGCATTCAACATTTTATCTTACATGAGACATAAATCCTAGTATGCCTCAAAATCATTTCCATTAATCATGCTTCTTAACCATTTTACATTACATTAACCCTCGACATATGCATATCATAATATTCCTAAATTACACTTGGTAGAGACTATTAACAATGCAAGATATAACTTAACATTTGCTTAATACGTTTATGACTCTTTCAAGTATACATGTACATCATTACTGTAGGCAACTACAAAGAAACAATGTAGTACCTTGATGATATATTATACATAACTTAGAACCTTAATTTATAGCATTTAACCTTTAGCCATCAATCATGATATCAATCTTATGCTCACTTGCAAAACAATCTATGTGTGTGGGGTGTGAGCTCCTTATATGAAACTCAGTGGGGAATTTATATTGTACATATGCATCCTCTTATGCCTTTACATGAATGCATCTCTAGCTACATGGCACATGATCTACATATATCATTTACATAGTAAAACATTACATATATGGATAGTCAAGTCCATGGAAATCCTTACTTGGTCTACTTATCTTTCTCATACAGAAGAGTTGCCCCTCTAACTGTGTGCTCTCAAAGGAGTTGCCTAACTAGCTGTATCCTGTACTTATCTTAGAGGAGTTTCCTCACTAGCCATCTCTTGCATGCATATCATTACATTCATTTCATATAAGTTATAGTCCTTACATAGCTAGCTATGAATATTTGGATTCCCTCTTCTTACCTTAAATACCCTCACATTTCATGGCATTTAAATATAGCATAGGATAATTGCATTTCATTTTATTTCATAAGAATGCATATGACTTTCATATTAGCATTGTTTGGCTTACTATCACTTATACATATAAACTCATGATGCATGTATGTAATGGCCAATGAAAAGTAACAAAAATCCCTTACCTTTCATTACTTGCCATAAATCTTCTTTGCATTAGATTTTCTCTTTCTCTATCTCTTTGATTAGCTTTACTTGCTCTTAGTTTTATCCTTACTAGCTCTTAATCAACTCACCACACATATGCCTAATCATAGATCTCCATTACATTATTACTATAACATCTAACATTTAGAAAGTTACTTAAATTTATCCATATAACACATAACATATATCATAATGGTGCAACAACTCTTACAAGGGAAATTATGTCCTAACATCAATTAAGCTTGCAAACATAACTATCATTAGCTCTAGCTAATAACATAAATGTCATCCTTTATACTTATCTCATTGTAACCATTTTCCTTTTATCTCATTCATAATATCAAAAATTAACATCACCATTAAATCATGATGAAATCTATAATTATAATCCTTAACTCATTTTGTAGTTATCAATTTATACTATAGAATATATCAACATATTCATTTCCCACCATAAACCATCCATATACTCTTTAAGATATTCATGCATTATCCTGCCCTAGCTAAATTAAGAACATCTCCTTCATTCACATACAACACTAATCATATGGTCTAGAGTGTCAAACAATATCAAGAAACCCAATTTCACATCAATTCTCTTCTTAAACATAATTCATTTACATATAGACTTCATAAAGCCCATTAAGACATCAATATTTTCTCTATTTCAACCAAGGTGTAAAAAAGCACTCAACCTTTAATTTTCATCTTAAACATAAATATTAGGATACTAATTAACATTTAAGAAGTCATTAATCATTAAGAATTGATGTAATCAATCCATATGTATCAACACCTTTTAACACTCTAATTATATATCGCATCAATATTGCATTTTGTCCAACCAAGGTGTAAAATGCCAATTTGGCTCTATTGTTTTTTTCTTAAACAAGAATATAAGAACACTATTTAAAATCTAATTAACCATTAATCATCAAGAATAAAATAAATAACCCACACACTTTAAGTACTTCTAGGACTCCTTTGAAGACAAAATCATTTTTCATGTCAAACTAGCACCAAACTTCATCTCTTCTATTACCAGCATACTCAAAAACACCATGAACACTCTTATTCAAACATTGAAAAAATATACAAGAAATATGGAAAGTTATAACTTAATTAAAATAAAGAAAGGAAAGTCATCAACTTTCTTGAAATATGGAAGAAAATTGATGAGCATACTTGATTTTGCTTAATTTGGTAGCCATGGATGGAGAAGAGGTTTTATGCAATATCCCATCCTTATTCATTGGCATTCTCACATGAATATAATCATTACATTAATGATTTACAATCCCATATGAACATATGCACTAAATAACTGATCATTAGGTATGTAAATTGGATAAGCACAACAATGTCACTTGCACCATTGCATTTGGACAATTGAACATATATGTAATATTTGTATTGTTGCATGGAAAATTATCTTACATTGTGTGCATGTTATAACATCATAAATAATGGTATTTTAGATCTTATTTAAAATTATAAGGAGCATATGGGTATTCGGAGATGGATGAAGGTGATGAGGGAGTGAAGAAAAGGGACTAAAAGAGGAAAAGTGAACTTCCAACAAATGGAAATGAGACACCATGTAACGACCGTATTCATATTTGCTCTGATACCAATAAATGTAATGACCATGTGTTTACAAATCATGTTGCTCTGATACTAATATTTTTGTTTTTTTTTCTACCACAATTTGTAATGCTACAATCGATACCTATCAGAGCACTCAACATCTGGGATTTGCCCGTTGGCCCCGCGATGTCATACACACCAGGATTTACATGTCTGCCCCTCGTATGCTTGAGCCCTCTTTGATACCAAAACTGTAACATCTAAATTCATTTGTCAAATCAATAACTGTGACATCCATTGTTCTTATTTGTAAATCAGCTTTGATACCACAAATTGTAACGTCACAATGTGGCTACAACTGGTACCTATCAGAGCACTTAACATTTGAGATTTGCCCGTCGGCCCAGCGATGTCCACACACCGAGATTTGCATGTCTGCCCCACGTGTGATTGAGGCCTCTGATACTACCAACTGTAACTATCATCTTCAGTCGCAAATCATGGCATTTCATGTTCAGAAATGCATACACATTAAGGTTTATTCATCATACATATATAATCTCATATGTATTTAATGTACACATGTGTTAACTAATGTCAGGACCAGTGACCATAACTAATTCCTATCAAATGTATGTACATGACACAAGGAGAGAGAGTTGGAATTCAACCGTCGACCTGTGTTCCATGTGTCTTTATGCAAGACTTTATGCATCAAAATGTCCAAACTCTATGCTTCAGTATCTGAAAAATAGTTGCGATTTGGTGAGTCGCGACTTAGTGAATAAAAACAATATTCAAATCCTCATGGCATAATTCATAATCAAATATCATCAAGATACATTGCAAGTATAACAATTGACTATGCAAGTGCAAATGCAATAGCTTTGTTTTTGTCGTGACCGAGCAAGGCAAACATTACTCCGGGGATATTCATGTGATTCATGTAACATATGATTTGGGACCTATTGGTCCATCTTCCTGTGATTTGTAAGTGTTTGAAAAGTCGGTCACAACGCCCCTTTTAGTTCCATATGCAAGTGCTTATTCACAAATGATATGCCAAGTAATCATTAAGAGCATTTAATTCTCACTTAGCCTGTATTCCCATGTAACATGTAACAATTCAATCATATATACATGTAGTAGAACATAATCATATTATTTCCATGTAACATGTAACAATTCAATCATATTTACATGTAATAGAGTGTAATCATATCATACAATTATCACATACACCCATTGAATCCAATTATGGTTTTTACTCACACATATTGAATCCAATTATTGATTCTACTCACCTTTTGATGTGACCAACCTTTATGGTAGGGCTTCTTCAAAGTATTGAGATCCTAACATTTGATACATACATGGTTACAAGTATTCCAAAATGATTATGAATGCTTGGTGCATGATCCATGCAAGTGGACCTATGTTTATGCATATATTTTCCTTATCTGGCAGCCTGAGCTTGCTACATTGTCACAACAATAACTCCTGATATACTTATCCAAATGGTTTAATTCTTTTTTTCAAAAAAATTAGACATATAATGGGACAACATAGTCAAATTTCAGGCTAATATCAGATACACATAAAATGTGGTGAATTTTTAAATGTTGCCCTGTTACAGTGTCCTCTCAGTCTGAGTAGATCTTACTCTCATGGGTATATCTCAACTTGTACTAGTTCAATTGCAATAATATTCTACCATCAGTTACAAAACATATAAAGGAACATTTTTAATGTTTTACTCATTTTCCAGTTCAGTCTATAAGGTCACCAAAACAAAGGACCAATCTCTGGACAAGTAGGTTCATAACATATTGACAAGCAGTCATGATAAAGGGACAACATCTCAACAACCATGCCAAATTTGGCCAACCTATTTCACAGGTATGTACATCATGCATAAATGTACAACTTTCAAGTTTGGAAACTCATCAAATTCTGAATATATGGCTATCAAATGCTTGGAAAACAGTTTTAAAAGAAATGTGAGGTTTCACCCCAGTGTAGAGTCAGTCCCAATCAATGAACCATAACTCTTTCCACACACCCAATCAATCAAAAATGGTTTACAGGTGTTTATATAGGACATAATCCTAAAAATTTCATGTTTTACACTTTGTCAAAATCAGAACATAAGGCCATCAAAATATAAGAAAATAGAAGACTGAGATCATCTCGGTTCGGATTTGACCTAGTCCTGATGAAGGGGTCATATCTCTTCACACACACAGAATCAAGTAAAACTGTTTCATATGCATTTATATGAGACATAAAGCTACAACTTTCATATTTTGAACTTTCCATAATTCCTCTTCTAGTGTTACGAAATCATGGGTGCAAAATTCTGCTCTAACAGCAAAACACAACACAAATAGCTTTTGTTCTCTTGGATTTAACTTCCATCCAAGAGCTCTACCTCAATTACTCCATAATTCTCACTAACCATGCATGATTAAAATGTCATGAGAGGTTAATTATAGTTGAGAAGAAGATAAATTACTTACCTACTATCCCAGAATTAGAAAACCTTAGGCAGCTCACTCTTCTTCCTCTCTTCTTCTTCTTCTTCCTCTTCTTCTTCTTCTTTCCTTTGCTCTCTTTTTGTTTCTAGTATAACCCACATTTTTTGTCCTCAAAATATGACCTAATTAGCAGATATAAACTTATTATAATAATATAAAATCATGGTATTTCATTTTCATTGGTTGGATGGTCACTTTTCCTCTTTTAGTCCCTCTTCTTCACTCATTAAGCACTTTTATCCATCTCCTAATTCCTAGATGCTCCTTATACTTTTAATTAAGCTCTAAAACACCATTATTTATGATGTTATAATAAGCACACAAAATGAAATAATTTGTCATATAACTATGCAAACACTGCATATATGTTCAAGCATCCCAACAGCAACGGTGCAATTGTCATTGTCGTGTTTTTACAATTCACATGTCTAAATGATTATTTATCCTGTGCATATGTTCATGTGAGATTTCATATCATTTGATACAGTGCATATGCTCATATGTGATTTCATATCATTTGTGTAATGAATATATTCATGTGATAATGC
>CATIWR010369201.1:0-19585 GCA_949677035.1 Omphalea diandra
TAGCTGACAGATATTAAGTGTTTGATAAATTATGTTCACCTATTTTTTTTAATTTGTAAAATGATTAATAAGAATATAGTATTGATTTATATTTTATATTTTCAGTTAAATAAATTAAATTAAATTATAATAAATAATATATTTATTACATTTAAAATAAAATATAATTTTCAAACTTGAAATGCTATTTACTAATCACATGTATTTTCACCGTATGCATGGTTTTATGCCCAAACTATTTGAACAATAATTATATGTATTGTCAAGTATTACAGATGTGACCAGACGCATGATATCATGCACAAAATATTAAAACAAATATTATATACATTCATTGCAGATGTGAAACAAGAATTGCATCGTGTATATATTTAGAAAAATATTGCACATATTTGATATGCATATATTAATAATCCATATATGCTAATTCATTATTATAGAGTGTCAACATAAATAACTAATTAATAAATAATTTAAAGCAAAAATAAAGAAAAATGCTTATTACACATGTGAGCAGATTTATGAATTTTTCTGATAAAGGAGATGTGTGTTAGAGATCAATGAATAAAAGAATTTTTTTTAACAAAAAATAATAGAATGATTTTTTGAATGAAACATTGGAAAGAACTGAGAAGGAACAAGAACATTCCAAATAGGTTAGCATCCTCCAAGCTCAAGCACAAAAACCCATTAAGAATAATGAATATCAGTACACAAGAATGAGAAATCATCTGAAATCATACTGCTCGCAAAATTGAGCGTTATAAGTTATAAAAGGTAAACAAAAGGAAGAAGGAACAAACCACTAATTAGCTTGGTCATTGTTAACTGCTTCTCGAGCTAAATGATCAGCAATAGATTTACCTTCATTTAAGATGTGAGAAACAATAAAATGCATCTTAGAAAATCTATCAAGACAACGAGACCATTTTAGTAAAATGTATCAAGACACATGAGTACTACAATTGCGAAATAAAAATATCTAACAACAATTCATTAACATATCAATAAACTATTAACTGTTGTTTTTAATTTTTACTAAATACTTTTTTAAATTAATATACACAAATATATATACACGATTTCGGGACATGACATATTCTTTCATAAAATTATGATAATTTTGTAAAAGTGTGCTAATTTATATAATTTGTATACTTACTTTTCATAATCAATGTGGGATCTCGAAAGATCAGTCCACTTTTCAATTTTCATATATGAGAGACATCACACCTCACATGCTCATATATTTTCTTTTAATTAATATATTAGGGACATAACATATTTCTTTATAAAACTATGAATTTTGTAAATATATGCTTACTTATATAATCCACATACTATATAATCCACATACATAGTGGTGATTTCACAGTGAGGGCAATGAGGATACTTGCCCCCACTATCTCACTTAATTTTTAAAGAGAGTGCATGTAATAATATATGTTGCCCATGAAAATAATATGCTTTTCCCCATGCCCCACATTTGACAAAATTTACACTTGTTTAGCTCTTATTGGCTTTCTAGTTTACTAACTTACTAAGTTTTTTGTTTCTTTTCTTTCCTTCCGTTGCACACATGATAACCTGAAAAAAGCAAAACAAATTCAAACAATCCCCACCAACCATTATATAAAAAAATAAAAAATAACTTCTCCAAACAACTTCTCCTCTACTTTTTTTCTTTCTCAACTCTTCATCTCCCTTTAAAAAAAAAGCTTATCATTTAATTTCTATTATTTCCTTGAAGTTACTGACCTGCTACCCAACCAATCTTATCTTTTCTTTCATTTAAACATCTAAAAACCAAAATAAAGATCCAATTACAAACTGTAGAAGACAAATCCACAAAAATCATAAGGTTAGCTTTTTTTGCTTTTATTTTCTTTAAATTGTATATCATTTTCATTCTATTTAATCAAGAATCAAGACATAATCATAGAATGTATAGCATTTTATTTTATGACTAAATAATTTCAAATCAGTTGTTTAATGGATAAATAAATTTAATTAATAATGTTGCACTTGTTTAAGATTGATATATATATATATAATCAGTTGTTTGCCTTCAAATTGTGATAGTGTGAATTAGCACTTGTTTAAGGATTTTCATTTTGATATTAATCTTTTATTTTTGTTTTCATTTCAAACATTAAATATTTAAATTTAGAAGTCTTAGCTTATTTATTGTATTCAAATTCTTTAGATAAAAATTGAAGTCTTAATAGAGTGTAGAAAAATGAGTAATATATAGTTTCCATTTTACTATCCAATGAATTTTCTCTTGGTTTGTGTTGTATAATTATATATGGTGTGACCTAAAGTAAAAAAAAAAAAGCTATTAATTTAAATTTTAAAAGACTTTGTCAATTGGTCAAATACTTCTACTGTTCTGCATAAAAATTTGTCATTATAAGCTTATCATGCTATTTTTTTTTATCCCTTGATTATTAAACTATTGTTGTTTAAATTTATTAATAATAGTACTTTTATTATAAAATAATAACTTATTAGTTGCTATGTGAATTTGATTTAGTTATGAATAAATTTCTTATGAAAAAAAAGTATCAATGAAAGAAACTCACATAAATAAGGAAGCTAGTATCAAATGTGATGGACCTATTCCTTCAAAGATGCCTCATTTAGACATCAATATGAATGAACTTCCATTGGATCCTAGACTATGAAGAAAAATTTCAGATTATCATCCTAATGATCATAATGATAAAATATGAATGACTTATTTGTAAAAAGGTCTCTGTCAGCCATTAGACCATGATTTTTTCCAACAAAAAATTGAAAATATTTATCAGTGATTTGTTCCATCATGGTTTGAGGAATATGAGAATTGGTTATAGTATAGTGTTACAAAAGATGCAACATTTTGACTATGTTTTTATTTGTATAAACTGAATGTTAAAGATCAAGTAATGGTGATGCATTTGTTTTCGAGGGATTTACCAAGTGGAAAGAAAAAAAAAGAATTCAAACTTATATAGAAGGTCCAAATAACACTCACAATAAATCTTATATGAAGTGTTAAGATTTGATGAATCAAAAGCAACATGTTGCTTATGCTACACAATTTAATCAAGCTCGGAAAGACAACCACATTCAATTAACTACTTCAGTAGATTGTATTCGATTCCTTTTGCGCTAAGGAGTAGCTTTTCGTGGTCATGATGAATCAAAGGATTCTACCAAGAGTGAAAACTTTCGTGAGCTTCTACAATTCTTAGCCAATCATAATCAATCTATTGACATGTTGTTTTAAAAAATGCTCGTGGTAACCTCAAAGTCGTTGCTTCTGACAGATAAAAGGATATTGTGCAAGCGATTGCAGTTGAAACCACTAACATTATAATTAATGATCTTAAAGAACAAGGTGAGTTGTTTTCTATTCTCATCGATGAATCTCATGATATTTCTGCTAAAGAGCACATGACTATAATATTATGTTATGTGAATGGCAAAGCATGTGTGGTTGAACGGTTCATTGTTATTGTACATGTTAGTGATACAACTTCTTTAGCTTTGAAGTCAACAATAGAAGAATTTTTTTTCAAAGCATGGATTGAGCTTATCATCTCTTCATGGGCCAAGCTATGATGAGGCTAGCAATATGCAAGGTACAATTAATGGTTTGAAGACTTTAATCATGAAAGAAAATTATTTTGCATATTATGTTCATTATTTTGCTCACAAATTGCAATTAGCACTTGTAAAGGTAACAAAAAGTCACGTGCAAATTGCTTTATTATTTAATATTGTCTCAAGCTTATTGAATTTGGTTGGAGATTCTTATAAAAGGAAAGATCTTCTTCGTGAGAAACAACTTGAAAAGGTTGTTGAATAATTTAAAAATGGTGAAATATCAAGCGGTCAAGGTTTATATGAAGAACCTTCTCTTCAAAGACATGGAGACACGCGTTGGGGCTCACATTATGGATCTTTAGCAAGCCTAATTGTGATGTTGGATTCTGTTGTTGATGTTCTTGAAATAGTTGTTGAGGAAGGTACAAATTCTAAGCAAAAAGGTAAAACATATGCTCTTCTTAGCTCCATTCAATCATATGAATTTGTGTTAAACTTGCATTTGATGAAAATATCTTAAGGATAACAAATGAATTATCTCAATCATTGCAAAGAAAAGATCAATACATTATTAATGCCATTGCTTTGATTAAAATGTCCAAAAAAAACACTTTTGAATGAGGAGGGATGATGGGTGAGAGTCCTTATTTAGTAAAGTTTCATCTTTTTGTGAGATACACTATATTGTCATTCTAAGCATGGGTAATACTTTTATAACAAGAGGAAGGTCACATCAAAATGCTCAAGAAATGATAATTTCACATCATTATTGAGTTGAATTATTTTATACTGTGATTGATATGCAACTACAAGAGCTCAACAATCGTTATATTGAGGTCAATACTAAGTTACTTTTATTTTTTTGGCATAGAATGCTTAAATCCAAATGACCATTTTTATGCTTTTGATAAGCAAAAGTTAGTTCTTCTTGCTGAATTTTATCCTTCTGATTTCTCAAAAGTGGAGTTTGTTACTCTTGGCAATAACTTGACAATTATATTATTGACATGAGATCGAATGATCAATTTTCAAAAGTAAAAGGGATTAGTGATCCTGATCAGAAATTGGTTGAATCAAAGAAGGATGTTATGTATATTTTAGTGTGGTTGCTTGTGAAATTAGCTTTGATCTTACCAATTGCTACTGCATTAGTTGAAACGGTTTTCTTAGCAATAAAGATAGTGAAAAATCGACTTTGCCATAGAATGAATGGTTCTTAGATGAATGATTGCTTCATCACATATATTGAGGACATTTTTGATAGTGTGGATAATGAAAAAATCATGCAAATATGAAGCCTCATAAAGAACAATTACCTTAAGGTTAGTTGTTATCTTTTTATCTAAATCTATTAAATTTTTTAATTTAAGATTTGAGTCTAATATTTTATTTGATATTATTATTTGCAGGTGCTCAATCCAAAATCAAGATCCTTTGAAAACTTAGAGTTGTATTTAAATTTGGAAGCTTTCAAAGTAGGTTTTAGTTATGTTTTCTTTTTTTTAGTTGAATAGTGAATAGTTTTTTTTTTCTCTTTGCAATTGTTATCATATTAGTTATGTATTTTTTTTTTAAAGTAAAATTTGACCCTATTAAAATTGAACCCTGAAATCTCCCCTGCACATGCACACTTTTACACAATCAATGTGGGATCTCGAAGGACCTTACCAAACAGTTCATAATGTCAAATTATCGGTTGCGTTATCACTATATCAAACACCCTTTGCCAAAAAAAAAAAAAGAGGATAAGTTTTGATTTGTAGAATACTTGTCCATGGTTCCAGAAGAAATCAAAACAATCTATTTGTTTACCCAATGTAGCCAGGTACTGTTAGTATCAAATCTCAAGAACAAACAAGAAAAATTAACAATTGATCGGAGTTAATTGGATCTGATATATAGGTGTAGACATCGTCAATCAAAGGGCGAGTATATATGAAAAGAACAATCAATTCAATGGTATTTAGGCTAGAGTTACTGTCAACCAAGAACACAAAAGAAAAGAAATAAAAATAGAGAAATTTGGGAAAAGTAGTATGTATTTTTGTATATATGATTCAAAACGTTTTTCTATTCATTAGTTTGATTTATATACAAGTATTCTACAAGAGTCCTAACTAAGTACAAAGTTTATCTACACAATTATATAAATACATACAAACTCTAACTACAAAATTACAGATAAGCTTTAAAGAATTACAATCAAACCATGACTCATAGAAACTGAATATAAAGCTTGTCATGCTTTAAGCCCAACATTCAATAATTAAATTTGCTTTTGAAGACCATCATTGTCACATATAGCTGTTTAAGCCTAAAACCCAAAAAAAATGATGTCGGATGTAAACAATGCCCTTACAAGTTCATAATCTTATGAGTGAATTATGGAATGATACTCTAAAAAATGGCCTTATTTTCCTTGAAAATTGCTCAACAAGACCATGCCAATTAGAAACACTTCTAGACGACAATGATGCCTGCCTTTATTCACCTTGAGAAACTCTTGCCCATGCACTCAGCATAAATTGCTCACATAGATCTCTGGGCAACAATCGACCACCACCTTACCTCTAAAGTTGTTTTCAAAGATTTCGCCTAACATATCTAAATCATCACTTATTCTTTTGATCACTGAGCCACAACCTTGAAATAACTTTGCCCAATAAGAATTTAAAATTGCTTCTTTGGAATGACTTTCATCTATAAATTACTAGCCACCTAGGTTAAATCTCACTTCGCCTAAGTTATTCCTTTGAGCGACACTCATCCATAGGGCTACTACTTAGCGACCCGAAACTTGCTCGCCTATCAATTTGGCCGAATACAAAAAGTAATTTGTTAAACTTGTAAGAATCTGAAAAATATCTTACAAAGCCTTTTATGGCAAAAAATGACACATCACTAACTGAGGTTTAAACAGTCATATTCCAGAAGCTTCAAAGGAAACTGAAATGACACACCCTCAGTCATTAGAACTGTCTTGGCATGATAATTAATTCGAATTTTAAATTTTATAAACCATTTCATCTTCCTATTCTCCTACATATACTCAATAGGTGAATCATTTTTCACTTTTGCTATTCCTTTTACTTTAGAGCTTTTCTCTAAAGCCCTTCTATATTTAGGACATCTCCTTTTAACTTTGCTTTTACTTCCTCTCTCTCCTAAATGACGAAAACAAAGGTATCATTTCGAGAGGAAACCTCTCAACAAACTTATGAGGCATTTAAGGACTATACCATTGACTATTAGATTGATTTTTAGGTATTAATACTTATCGACTCTCCTCATACTTATGGTCTAATAACCTTGCTCAATGAACTTGTTGATTTCTTTTGTAGGAATTTATTTTTTAATAGTAGAGATCCTCTTAGGTTCTGCTCAACAACAGATAGTAGTCTTATAACTTAAATCTTCCCTTACAAACATTTATCCCATTGTCTAGAGAGAATATATCCCTTGGTTTTATATGATGTCTTCATAATTTTCTGAATCATGGAAAAAGATAGGGATCTATGACCTTATGCAATCCTCCCTGAACCAAATATATAATCACAAAATCTTGCTCAATGCGGCCCTGTTGTTTTGGTCCCATGTCCATCAGTTTATATGTTCTCGTTGTGCTATTTAACACTCCCACCATCAACCAAGAAATATTTGCCGCTTTGGAGGTTGACCAAGTAGGAGTAGAAATTAATCTCAATAACCCTGGTTATATATTGAAAACTAAAAAAAGGGCAATCCATCTTCATTGAGCGAGCATACTACATTCCTTCTATACAGCTTTGCAAATATATATTTTTTTCACCCTTCAAAAAGGTCACCAAAAAGTACTTGCCTATTCTTATCGCTTTTGCCCATGGTAAATAGTTAGCCCTAGGTCTTTCAATCTTGACTCGTATATATTGGGGCCTTCATGATTTTCTTCCCAATAAGGAATGAAGCTCTTTTGGAAGCATAAGGGGTACTCTTTTGATAGTCCAATTTTAGATCCTCGCATACTTCTCAGAACTTACTTATAGACCACCTCAGTCCCATCCCTCTACCCTCGCTAATTATGGGCAGTGGGCAAATCAATTTAAGCCATTCTGCAACAATTTTTCTTTCTTCTTTGAATTTTTTCACTTTGACAAGTGTAAATATCCCTATCATATGCTTCGTCCATCACTTTTTGCACCAAGATGGACCAAATTCAATTATGAGAAGGCAAAAGCCTTAGGTCCCTATTTTGGCGATGACACATATGACTGGTGCCATAACTAGGCGATTGGTCTCATTGTAAGGACTTGAATTTCCCTTGTTCCCTCAAATTTTAACAAAAACAATAAATGTGGGGTAGAGGCTAACAAGCCCTATTATTTCAATCGGTAATTTAGGTTGGTTCAATTCATTCCTATGCTTTTAGTTTTCTCCTTTAATGAATGAAAATTACATGAATGACCAAAGATTAAAGACTTAAGCATCCTATAAGTGATTTCAACCATTAATGAAGAATGAAAAGGACCTCTCCCCATAAGTGATTAGGATATCTTGGATGATATTTTGAGTGAATTTAAAGCTTGCTGGGTCGAGATTGTGAAATTTTGGATATGCAAATCTGCTTAAGATAATCTTCCGTTGCAAGGTTTCTCAAAACCATTTCACACTAACGCTTTTTCTTCTAATGTGCAGGAAGCGTCCAAGTCTAAAGGTCAGCATATTGTCGAGATTCTTGTATTTGAGCACTTTTATGGCTTTATGAGTAAGATAAGATGTTGAAGAGATTCTTTCATTTGAGCACTTTTATGGTTTCAAGTATAATTACCTTGGGTGAGACAAGATGTTGAAGATAGTACAACTCATCAAGGACAAGTTAGTTTATGAGTGGCAAGTTCATTGTCACAAATGATACCTATTCTGGAGAGAAAATATAATGCCAATTGTTTGGCCTCAAATCTTCCAACGACCTTGGATTGACTATCACCCTTCTATTCTAAATGGGTCTTTCGACATTACAGGATCCATTCTAATTAAAAATAAAAAATGCAATCTCACAAGTAGACATGTTTTTATGTAAACCAACCCTGTGTAACACAACTTATCCTTGGCGAAACTATAATCTTGAATGCTAATCTTGCTCAATGAGGTAATTTTACTTGACGTAGTTTTTTGCCTTCTTTCACGTGTAATTATTTGCTTCTCTTGCAGAGGCCATTCCTAAAGAAATTCAGAATGTCGCATAAGAGGCTGGTGAAAAACTTAAGAAGGTAGGCGAGAAAGCTAACCAGTAAGAAAGTAAACTAAAAAGACTAAGGAACTAAAGACTTCTACTAAATCTGAGAAGATAGGCCAGAAAGCCTATATAACAATAAAGATAAAAAGCCCCAAAATGGTAGCATCATTTAATCTTCCATTGGTTTACACTCCTAAAGAGTCTTCAACTCATATAGTCACTTCTCACCTACCTTTCTTGACACCTCCTCTATCTACTTCTCCATTTCTAATCTCTGAGAATGTATTTAACAAACAACCTTTAGAATCATTACCCAAAAAGGTGCCCAGGGTCTTTGAATCTGCTTATTCTCCTAAGGTAAACTCGACTCGTGCTTATGAATACATTCTCTAAAATATGCTCCTGTACTAACCCTTTTTATTTTAGGAATTTATTGATTACCTTACCCTCTTGTATAAAGAAAAAGAGTTTGATATAGAGTTTAAGGTCGAAGTTGAAAGCGAGAAAGATGATGAAGGCGTTCTTAAACATAAATCTCGCTTACATAAAGTGAATGAGTGCCTTTAGCACCTCTCTGAGCTTTTAATTTCTATTCTCTTAAACCTTATCCAACTAGAAGGATTCAAAAAGTATCTAAACTTTGCTTCTGAATATGCTATTAAGATTAAGATGAACATCAACCGAAAATAATTATTGAAACATTTGAAAAAGGGATTCTCTGACTTAGTGAAAAAGGTTACTCAAACTAATGTCCTTCTTGCTCAATTGACTAAATCACGACACAAAATTTCAACTTTTGATGCCAAAATCGTCTAAGAGAGGGAGAGCATAAATACTCTTCAGGGTGGTGAGGTCCCCTCAGGAAAAAAAGAAAAAGACTATTGGACGAACTGAGTAATCAAGGCCACTCATCGTGACTTAGAGAAGAGATTAAAGACCCTGACCAGTGCCATTGTCGATCATATCAAAATGAAGAAAGAACTGAGAAGAACCCTTTAAGTGGATGAGAAGAACGACTTGTCTGCCAAGCACTTTATGACTTCGGCTGACAATCAGGTTTCATAATTTAAGGGCAATCTTCCTTGAAACATTTAATTGTATTTTTAGATAAAATTTCGTTAATTTTAATTTTGTACTTTTCTATATGAATTTCAATGTTTTTTTTTGAATGGATGTTATTTCATGTTTCCTTTGTCCTGATGGTTCGCTCAATTCAGATAATAACTAAACAACAAGATTCATACATTGAAATCTAAGAGGCATTTGGCCATAATGAATTGATTGAAATTCATGATTGGTGAAAAATAATATTTATTACTTGAGCTGAAACATTAACAATCTAGTAAATCAACCATGAATTAAAAGATCAAGATATTTTGGTCGAATGTTAATAAACAAAATAAATGAAATCCAAATTTTCGCAGCTGAAATGTTATCAAATACAATGACCCAAAGCTAAACTATTAGCCAAGGCTAAAAGCTATGCGATCTACATGCCTTATATCCCTTTAAGCATTGAGTGATCCACACCTTCCCAAACTAATGGCAGATATTTCTTAAGAAATCTTGCGTTAATTGAATGATCATGAATAGATCCATCCTCATTTTCCAAGTGGCAAACGCCATTTCCAAAAACATCTGTGATAATGAATGGGCCTTCTCAATTTGGAGGCCATTTTCCAAAAGCATGATCCTTTAAGCCTATTGAAAGAATGACTTTCCACACTAAATCGCACTTGTTAAAGCTTTTTGATTTTAGGCAATTATTATAGGCTCATTCAATCGTTTTCATTTGAGCTTGTAATTGATCAAGGGCTTTAAGCCTTACCTCATCTAAAGTATCAAGTTCTTCCAACATGGTCGAGTTATATTCGCTCATTGATAATTTATCTTGGTGAATTCTTCTGATTGAACAAATAGTCAGCTCAGCAGGGATCATGGCTTCATGCTCGCATACCAACTGGAAAAAAGATGAGCCTGTAGCTATTTTGATCATTGTTCTGATTGCCTTTAAGAGTTTCATATAACAACTCATGCCAAGCCTTCAGATTACTTTCCACCATCTTTTGTATGTTTTATTTTATCACCTTATTCATTACTTTTGTCTACCCATTTGCTTGAGCATAATAAGGCATTGAGTGGAGAAGCTTGATCCCATACTCCTAGAAAAATTCTTGAAAATCCTTTCTTGTGAAGATTGTGCCCTAGTCTGTAGTGATTGACTCTAGTAATTTGTGTTATGGATGATATTATCCTTAAAGAACTTGATAATCGAAGCTTGATTCACCACCTTGAGTGGTGTTGCCTCTACCCATTTTGTGAAATAATTTGTGGCCACTATGATGAAGACATGTTAATTAAAAGATGGTGGGAAGACCTTTCAAATCAAATCTACTTTTCAACTTTTGAAAGGCTATGACTTGATTACTGAATATAGCTCTTCGGTAGGAAGGTGTTGAATCAGTCCTTATCGTTAGGAAGCTTAACACCATTTGGCATAGTCAAACAATCCTTTTACATAGTTAGCCAATAATAACCATATTTCAATAACATCCTCTTCATCATTTTTCCTGACTGGTGAGATTCAACTATCCCTTCATGAACACCATCCATGACCAACATAGCTTCTTTTAACACTACGCATAACAGTATTTCCCCATTTATGCTTCAACGATAAAGTTCAACATTAAGGTAGCAAAACTTTGTTGCTCATTTTCTCACATGCGGCTTGGCCATTGCACTTAGATATTTTAAGTAAGAAATAATCTCATTTCTCTAATCTACTGAAAAATCCATTTTACAAACTTCATAAATGAACAAGTTGGTCGAACGCTTAAATGATCATTTACACAAAATAGACTTTAAGCGATATAAGATTGGGGTTGTGAGGAATCCTTACTGGAAGTCACTACCAAATTGGGCCAAACAATTCACCTCTGCGTTATTCTTATGCTCAATAAACTTAAGGCGACATGACTAAAATCCCTAGAGTAGATGCATAGCCTTGTTACAATAAGTGTTGAGGCTACACGACTCACACTTATATGTTCCAGTAACTTGATTAATCACTAGCAAAGAATCTCCATTTACCTCTACAATTTTTTCCCCTAACTTAATAAATGCATCTAGAGCGATGATCAAAGCCTCGTGCTCTACTTGATTATTAGTGCATGGGAAATCTAACATCAAGGACAATCTAGTCACGAGGCCCTTTGGTGATTGTGAAATCAATCTTCTTTTACCTCTATAAATTTTATCCCCAACTCAGTCAATACTTCCAGGCGATGATCAAAGCCTTGTACTCTGCTTGATTATTGGTGCATGGGAAATCCAACATCAGGGACAGTCTAGTCACAAGGGTTTTTAGTTATTATAAAGTAATTCCTACCCTATTTGAGCTTGTTGTTTTTAATCCATCGAATCATACTCTCTAAGGCAAGTGTTCAACATATCCAATTTCTATTACATGTTCCTTGAGATATCTAAACAAGGATGATCAACTAAGAAATTAGCTAATGCTTGGCCTTTTATTATTTTCTAGGGAATATATTAAGAAGGAACTTTGATAATGCTATCGTCGATTTGTCCATCTTGCTCTTTAAAAATGGCCTAGAGAGAATATATTTCAGAACATTAATTTTGCATAAAACTAAGACTACTATTGGAATCATATAGTATCTTAGTTTTGTGCAAGCATAGTATAGTGTCAAACACAATTTCTCAATGGTCAAATACCTCTTTTTCATCAGATTAAGAACTTTGCTTAGGTAATACATTGCTCTCTCTACACCGTCTTGCTCTTAAGTAAGCATACACCTAATGGAATCCTCACTGGCTAATATATATAATAATAATAAAGGAACATTCGGCCTTAGGGGAGTCATGACTAGGGGTTTGGTCATATACTATTTGATCTCATCAAAGACCTTTTGGTCCTAAAAAACTCATCCTTATCCTTGAGCTTGAGTAAAGGACTCTAAATACTTAATCGACCAATAGAGTTGTATATGAATCTTCTTAAAAAGTTTATTTGGTTGATTTGCCTATATAAGGTGTTTTTCTTTTATAATTGCCTTGGCTTTGTTTTTATCAACCTTAATGCCCCTCTAATGTACTAAGAACCTAAGGAAATTCCCTTTTGAAACTCCAAATGAGCACTTTAGAGGGTTCATCTTGAGCTTATTCTTCCTTATTCACTTAAATAATTTTCTAAGTTTGGCCAAGTGCTCTTCTTCATTCTGGGACTTTACCACCACATCATTAATATACAATTCCCTTGACTTTCCAATCATGTCATGAAAGATCCTATTCATTGCCCTTTGATACGTGGCCTTAACATTTTTAGGCCGAATGACATAACAACCTATTTGTAAGCTCCAATCGGCCTTAGGCACTTGAAGGTAGTCTTGTTCATCTCTTATTCAATAATCATTATCTGATTATACCTAGAGTGCCCATCCACAAAGCTAAAGATCATATTACAAGCTACAATATCTACCATCATATCAACAATGGGCATGGGATACTCGTCTTTAGGCATAACCAAGTTTAAATTCCTGAAGTCAACAGAAATCCTCAACTTCCCATTTTTCTTTATAACAGGGGCAATATTAGAGAGCCATTCAACAAAAGTGGCTAATTTGTATGAACCCAGCGACCAAAGTCGCTTTAGCTCTTCTCTCGCCAACTCTTCCACATCCTTAGACATTTTCTTCATGCATTATTTGAGTGGGTGAAAACCTTCTTTTATAGGCAAATGGTGTTCCACAAGTGCCCTGTCCAACCCTGGTATCTCTGAGTAGTCCCAAGCAAAGCAATCCCTGTACTTTTTGAGCAATGCCGTCAATTTAGTCTCAAATTCGACATTTAGCTTGGTACTGATGAATATTGGTCGAAACAGCTCTTTAGTGCCTAAGTTCACGTCTTTCAAGGGGTCCTGGGTCTCAGCTTGTTGATCATCCAACTTCTTAGGTGCAGTTTTGAGGTCTGACACCTGCAACTTAGTCACTTAATCATCCTGCTCATCCTCATAGATGCACTTGGCTGAGGCCATTGAGTTATGCTCCAAGATAAGCCTTTTGATTTTTAAAGCATTTTTTCATTTTGGCTGACTTAACCATTGAATTTAATGATTAAAGAACAACCTTTAATGCTTACTTAATCACAGTTTTGTTCCCACTTTACCATTGGCTAGCAACTCAAGTTTAGACATGAGGACTCTAACTTGATCACTATTTTGCCCTCACTCGCCCCTTGGACAATGTTCTTAAAATTCACCTTGCCATGATATATGATAAGATCGACCAAGTGAACTGCTTCAGCAAATGGCTTTAGATCTCCATGATTCATCTCGACTTTTTTATTAGATCTCTAGACCCATATCATTTGGTGCAATGAAAATGGGATGGCAAAATTAACATGAATCCAATATCTTCTCAATAAAAGATCGTAACTACTGTCCACATCAATTTTTAAGAAACATTCCTTGGTGGTATATCTCCTAATCTTCAAATCCAACTTAATATACCTATCAGTCATAGTTTCTCCTCTAATGAAGTCCTTCATTAACATGTTGGCCCTTTTCACTTGGTCTTTAGTTAGGCAAATCTTCTTTAGGAACATTATTGGAATGATAGAGACCCTAGACCCATTATTTATGAAGACCCTAATAGTAGGTATTGAATTCAACTCGGTCTTAATATATAATGATCAAATATGATTAGTTTGAGATAATGAAAGTTGTTGTAAAACTACTATAACTACCTTATCTTCATTCTCATCATTTGAACTCAGACCAATTACATCCCTTTCAAGTGTGGCCCTCTGTCCAGGTCTGGTTGAAAAGTCTACAGGCAATAAGTAAACTGTGTTCACTTTAGCATTATCCTTTATAACACTAGGCAAGCCTTCCTTGGATTTCACATCCTCAGGTTTCTTAGGCATCCAAATTTTCATTGACCAACATTTGTAATGATGGATCTCTATGTCATAGGGCTTGATCTGGTTGGTTGGGTTATAGATTCCTTTACAAAGCGCAATCCATTCCTTTTCTTGCTTCGCCTTGAACTCCTTAATCTCCTTTTTGTATCGAGCCTTGGCCTCCCTTTTAGCATTTCTTCAAGCCTTAACTTCTTTCAACTCATCTTAAAATTGTTGTCTTTGCCTTTGAAACATTCTCTTATAAGTTTTCATCATTCAAGTTTGCAAAGGTTGCTAAAGGTAAGATGGTAAAAAACTTTCTTTTTTTAGGATTGTGGTCCTTTTATTAGTCAATCTTGGTCAGGTTTGAATTAAAGGCCTTTGTTGGTCGATCTGCTCTATGTGGCTCGAGTCAATCGGCCTCAACTGATCTTTTCACTGATGTAGCACCACTTGGGCAACACTCGCTCGTTTGTTTTGGTATTTCGAACTTTCGTGAACTTGCTTAACTTGTTTCACACAATATTAGAATAAGATATGTTTGGGCATTTGAAAGACTCTTACCTTGGCCACCACGACTTGCTTTCTCTATTGGGCAACCTTATTTTGGCCACAAGCTTGAGTTTTGTGTGGCATGTTGGATTCACTAACTTTGATTCCCATACATGCTTATTAGCTGAGGCAATAAGTTTCACCTCAATCTGCTTATCAATCACTACATGGGTAGCGAGGTTCTTTTCATCAGTTGAGTGATCACTCGGCCTTATCTCAACCACTTAGTTCTCATGTTCTATCAGAGGATCTATTGTAGGTTTTTCCCTTCAACATTTGATAGCAAATGCTAGATCATGAAGATCGTCACCTTGGGAAATGGCTCGATTTCCACTAGTGCCTTATTCTTTGCAGGAAAAAAAATCCTCCCTTCCTTAATGGTCTTCTGTATCATATTCCTAAAGTTAATGCAATTCTTAGTTGAATGCCTCCAAACATTATACTACCTAAAGTAATCTTTCCCCTTTCTCTTTTCCCTAAACTTGTACCCCCTAAAAGTGCTTCTTGATCTCGAAGTGTAATCCCTTCAAAGCTAGAGTGACAAAATTAGCCTCAGGAACCTTGGTGTGACACAAAGTTCTCACCTTTCTGAATTTGAGGATGTACTTCTCAATAGTCTCTCCTGCCACAATCTAGTTTGAGAAAGGTCTGCTAAAGTGATCTATGGAAAGGTCTTATAAAATTCAATATGGAAACTCTCCTCCATGACTTTCCAATTCACAATAGATCTAACTATAATGTTAGTGTACTAGGTAAAGGTAATCTTAGTTAGGAAATTTCTAAACAACTACAGTTCAAAAATCTTTGGCTACTGCCTCCTTATATGCCATAGAAAATCAAGCGACACTTAACTATCAAATCATTATCCTATTTGAAAATAAAGTAAACTCTGGGATTTTGTAACCTTTAAGGAAGGGATATAATTTGTCTACCCACTCAGGGTATGAATTAGAATAAGCCAGCCTTGGTAATGTCTTTATATCAACCCCCATCTTTTCGAGAACCTTAATCAGCTTGCAATGATAGAGAGAACTTGGGTGATGCTCATACTTGTACTGTGGCAAAGTTGTATGCTTGTTCATAATACCTATCAAATGAATTACATTCCCAGTACTATCATATGTGGAAACCATACCTAATCCTTGGGCTGCTGGGTTGTGCTGTTGGTAAAGTGGTTGTTGAGAATTCGACTAGAAAGCTTGGAGGAAAGTACCTTGAGATGTATGCATGCTTTCCTGGCCGAATGAAGAACTGCCAAACCCTTGAGTATTTGGAAGAATCCCCAATTCAGCATGACTTTGGCGAGTGAGAATCTGCATGGCCTGCAGTTCTTTTTAAGCAAAAGGCCTTCTTGAGTTAGAGACTTCAATAAGGAATCTCTTATCTAGCGTCGGGGCTTGCCTTCCCTCGAGGAGGGTGGTCAATCGGTCAAGGCAATTGTTCATTTGTCCAACTCAACTGAATGCCCTTCTGAGCAGCCTTGTTCTACTATACCAGTGGCCAAATTACAATGGCCATCTGATTAATGATGTTGTTAAACATGGTATGATTTTTAGCCGCAATTTGACTAGTGATCTGAGAATAGTTAGTAGCTATGAGGACGTGGTGTCTAGAAATGATAGCATGCCTTTGGTAATCGACCAGATCATCCCTTTGAGTTAAGTCATTGGCCTGTGAATTTTCATTGAATTTGTTGTTTGTCATGTTTTCAGCATCTTCAATGTGAGTTATTCGCTCTTTCAACTAGTCTAATTCGTCTCGCAGTAATTGATACCTAGTCTCTACTAGCATACAATGATGTCCCACCAGGCATATCAAAAAGATGTTTACCCCTAAAATTTCAAGAGCAAAATCCCATAATAACAACTAGGTCCAGTAGTCAGGTACTGTTAGTATCAAATTTCAAGAACAAATAAAAAAAAGTAACAATTGATCGAAGTCAATTAGATTTGATATATAGGTGTAAAAGCCGTCAATCGAAGGGCGAGACTATATAGAAAAAGAATCGTCAACTCAATGGTATTTAGGCTAGAGTTATCGTCAACCAAGAATATATAAGAAGAAGAAATAGAAATAGAAAAATCCAGAAAAAGTATTATGTATTTTTTGTATATAGGATATGGAACCCTTTTTCCATATATCAGTTTGGTTTATATATAAGTATTCTACAAAGTGCTAATTAGATACAAAGTTTATTTACACAGTTATATAAATACATAGCAATTCTATTATATAAATACATAGCAATTCTATCTGTAAAATTACAGATAAACTTTAAACAATTACAATTAAACTCATTACACATACTTATTGAACATAAAGTTCGTCACGCTCTAAGTCTAATATTAAAAAATTAAATTTATTTTTAAAGGCCATTTGTCATATATAGCTGTCCAAACTCAAAGTTCACGAAAATGAGACAGGCTGTAAACAATATTAATAAAAATTTTATGGAATTGTGACGTTGGACGGGGGAAAAGAAGAAAGTTTTACATGTCGTCTTCAATTCAAATGACCTGTCCAATTGCCATGTTTACCATGTGGCTGGCTTCACGGTTGCCGCCGTATCATAGTTTTTTTTCTATTTAAATAGTAAACACTAAAAGTTTAAAGTAATTAATCATTTATTATTTCATGATAAAGTTAGTAGGTAGCATTTTTTTTATTTTTGGTACAACGATAAAAAAAGTGGGCAGCCCCTACATTTCGTTTTCTTGTGGCCCTTAATTTAAAATATGGCTTAGTTCAAAAAAAAAAAATTTAAATTTTAGTGTGTTTTTCAAATTTATCTCATATTTTATTTTTTAATAAAAAAATTCAAATTTTAATTTCTTTTCAAATCTACCCTCAAACCAATATCTGGTTATTAAAAAATAGATAAAAGATCATTTTAATTTTTAAATTTTTTCAAAAAGTTTGATTAAATTCAAAAAAGAGAAATAGTTAAATATTATATAAAATTTTATTTAATTTGATTTGATTCGCTTTTAATATATAAAAATCTAACTAAATTGATTTGAATATATCTATTCTATGTAATTGAAATATAATTTATTCAGATAAATAATTTATTATAAAAATATTATTAATTCATTATTCAAAATAAAAATTTACACAATCATAATTTTTTAAAAAATAATACAATAATAAATAGTTATTATCTTTTTTATGTACAAATTAAATGGCTAAAAATTATTTCTTACAAATAACTAAATTATCTCTTTATATTAATGAGTCAATTTTTATGAGAAAAATAAGTTTACTACAAATATGTAATAGCTAAATATTAAAGACTCAAAATAAAAATTAATAAAATATATAAAATCTTATTTACCTTTTTTTTATATATATTAATGGTATCTTTCTCACTTTTATATAGTGTCAATATTTTTATAATAATATAAAAATTAATAATTTTTTTTGACAATTTTTCTTTAGTATAAAAAATGCTCCATTTGTGTTTTGAAAATATATTATATAATATAAAAATTCAACCCACTTTAATTTTTTAGGATATGTTAATCTATTATTTTTATATAAATATTTATTTTTTATAAAATTTAATCAATTTAGACTTAATCAATTATTTATTCTTGAAAGTTAAATACAACAAATTAATTTTATATTTTATATATGAAATATTTTGTTTGATTTTTCTATTAAATGAGAATTAAATATTTAATCATTATACACTTTTATTACTTTTATCTTCTATTTATATATTTTACTTTTTTTTTTATTATTTATATGATATACACTTATTCATTTTATTCCCTTTCAATTTTAACTTTGATTTGTTATTATTTAAGATATTTTAAATAATTTATTTACTTTAAAAAATAATTATTGTCTATCGTTTATATCTATGAATCTTAAATTTTTTTAAAAATAAATATACAATACTTAATCAATAATTTTGATTTAAATATATTATATATACTCAACTTTAAATATTTTTTAAATCTATCAATGATTATATATGTATACTTGTAAGATTAATTTATTTTTAACTTCTATATTTGAATAAATGAACATTTAACTATTTTATATTTTAAAAAATATTTTTCTCTCAATAAATGACTCATTAATATAAAAAGATAATTTAATTATTTATAATAAATAAGTTTTTAGCCATTTAATATGTATATAAAAATGATAATTATTTATCATTGCATTATTTTGAAAATAATTTTGATTTCTAATTTCTTAATTTTAAATTATGAATTAATGATATTCTATGATAAAATTCTATAATAAATTATTTTGTTAAATAAATTATGTTTCAATTATTTAGAATATATATATATA
>CATIWR010369257.1:0-10394 GCA_949677035.1 Omphalea diandra
CATGCCATCTGTCATCATTGATCTCAACTTGTCCTCCATTGACCCACTGGCTGTCCACTCCAAGTGCAACATTCACATTTTGAGGACCAGATGCTCCAGAACCAATCTTAACCCAAGCAGATACCTGGTATGTCAAAAAGAATTTTATTTTATCTGTGATCATCTGTGCAGGGCCCATCCAGGTCTGTGTGCGTTTAGTGACCAGGATGTAGCGACCACTTAATGGTTCATGAGGTCCAAGAGAGTCCCTTGCCATTGGAGGAAGAATATGGGGTGAGCCAGTTGCAACAGTAAGAGTGCAATTACCAAGAGGAAACCACCCATTAGTTCCATCACTCAGATTGCTATTCTGAATTACATTAACTCCATAAGCAGGATTCTACAAAGCAGGTACCAATTTTGAGTTATATGGATTCAACTGAATAATACATTTAATAAAATTCTGGTAAGATTGATATATTGATGTAGGGACATACTGAAAAGATCTCGAAGTTCAAATCAATACTCAACTGATTTCTAATACTTCAAATCCCCTATGCCTCTTATACAATAGCACACTCAGCAAAATTGGATGCATAAACTGAAGGAGCAAAGTTCAACATTTAAATTACTCAATTCCACCAACCTGAATTACAGGAGGAGGTAAGGGAGTGATTTTTCCTGCATGCTTTACAACCATGCTATTAACAAGAATATCAATGCCTGCAGGTGGACCTTCTATGTAGATCACTACTCTTTTAGGGGAACCATTTAGGAGGAATTTTCCCTGCAACTGTACCCAGTCCTTATCTGTTGCCTGCAGACTAAATCATGAAAGCAATTCAAGGAATTGTTCATGAGCTGATTATTCCAAATGATCAAGTATAGCACAAATTCTAGATAATTTGATTTGACTGATGAAAATTGACAGAAGGTTATAATTGAATAAAACAGAAAAATGCATGGATACAAGTTATAATTACATATAAAAACTCATTTATAAAGCCGTATAAATGAAAGAGAACCTTAGAAATGCAGTTTGCAGAGATTTCAGGAAAAGATCATTATTGTTTTAGGAAGTTTAAAAGAAGAAAATACTAACTTGGCAATGCCTATGTATTGTTCTCGAAGATCTGGTGTTTGGACCCATAAAGTAGCTCGTACATCAGCACTTGTTACATTGTTACCAAATATCCGAACTACAGCAATGGCCTCATAAAGGAGCTTTCTCTGCACTCTATCAGTTATTTCCTGCTGAATACCATTCCAGCTCTGGGTACGTTCAGTTGCAGAGGCAAAAACTTTTCCAGACTGTGGGATGATTTTTCCATCTGCCATAGAATCATGTAAGCCAAGCTTGCAGCCTCTTCCAGACCAGTTATTCAGGCCATCCTCGAACTTGGGATTTACAATGATGTTCTCATCTCCAGCCCCGGCATTGTCACATCTATTGCTTGTAGACTTTCCACAAAAAGAGAGAGAAAAATATTTCAACTTTATCATCACAAAATTAAAAAGATATACAAGCAAAATTCAGTTTAGGGAAAACATTTGACTACTTAGTCAACAAAGCAAAATTTGCTAGAAAAAACTTGTAAATCTTGTTAATTATAAAAAATGAAGGTTCGTTCTACTTCTCTGTGTTCAGGGGAATGAACAAATTTCTTTCTTTGGAGTTCGACTAAGAAGCAAATTGGATTTGAGATGAACAATTACATGGAACTCTCTTGGACTTGAACAGGCAATAATTACTGAGTCAATAAGTAAGTCAACTCCAGGAGAAGGGCCTTCCAAGTAAAAAACAATCCGGTTAGGCATGGTTGACAGGGAGAATGTGCCTTCCAACTTTTCCCACTTCTCCTTTGACACAGAAGTTCTGCAGTTGCAATGTTTATCAAAACAATTTGTATATTTCATTTAAAGAAGAATAAAATGAAGCAAAAAATCCATTACTTTCCAATGAACAGATAACCAACTGGTGAGTCTTGGTATTCCAGTTTCAAAGTTGCAATGACATCAGAAGGTCCCTGAATAGGTCCTGATACCCCAACACATGCAGAAACTGAATAAGTGGAACCAGGAGAAACCCTGGCAGTGATATCTTGCTCCAAGCCCTGCCAGCATTCTTTTCGATTTGAGACAACTGCATAATTACCCCCAGGCTTTTGTAATAATCCAGGGTGACCTGAATCTGCTGCAACGACAAAGCTATCGCAGCAATTTGGGTGCCAAGACTGCAGTCCACCAGAGAAGTCATGGTTTATTATGATATTCGGGTCATCGTTGCCACTCGAACTAGTCATGCTTAGGTCTACAATCTGTAAAGCCAAGCTGAAGCTAGTCAAATCGTAGTATAGGAAATATCTAATCCATGAAATTAGTTTCCATACTGAACACATTTAAAACATGCATCTTCACACATGCATTCATAAACAATGGACACAACATAAAAGCCCAGGTCATAAAATCAAATTCCTTGCATAAATTGACAAGGCTGGTCATTGTTAGCAGCAGGGTTCAAAAAAATTGTTAGCAGCAGGGTTCGAAAAAATTAATAAGAAGAAGATGATAGTCAAAAAAATTCTGCAGCTGAATAAATTGTGTAGAGAACGCAGATTCATGAGATGGAGAGCATGATTGTCAAGTCAAAGCTGGTAGTGGACTTTGAGTGAGTTGTTGATGTCATAAGTTGTTTCAAGTTTGTTACTTAGCTGGCTATTTAAGTTATAGATTTTTGTTCTATAATTGAATTTTGCATATACAGTGCGTGGAGAATGTGTTGAGGCATTGATCAAGTTATATCAGTTTCTTAGGTGCCTCCACAAGTTCATCACTCTCTCTTCCTTTCTCTTCTTGCCTACTAGTTTCCTCTCTTTTCTTTCACTCTCTCATAACAAACACTACTGTTAAGGGCTTAGCTCATCACTAAAATTTCCCAATTGACACTTCGATTCTTTTAATAACAAATCCAAGACATGGACTTCAAATAGTTAGCTTCATGCATCCACACTTTTCTCCTTTCTCATCCTTGGATTTTCAATTCAAATCTAGACTCAGAATTTTTTGTTTTTTTAAAGAAACATTAAATAAGAAAAAAGCAATTACCTTGCTGAGAATTACCGGCACTGATTCAAATCTTAATCAATTATTTACTATATCAAAAAAAAAAAAAAAAAAAACCCAGTTATTCAGGTTCACTTCTAATTTATTTCCAGTTCAACACTAACCTTCGACATAAAATTTGTCAAATGGAAAGTTAAATCCTTCAATAGCTCAAATAACTAAGATTCAAATTGACAGATTCTTTAAACAGCAAAATGGACTTCATACGTGACACAGAAGAGATACCCATCTAACTACAAGAAAAGAATATAAGCATCAAATCTTCAACAAGAAAACCTATTGCATTAAAACTTGAAAAAGAAAAACTTTAAGAAAACCAAACTCAGATCAAACTCGTACCTCTGACTGCCTGTTGCCTTTATTCACCTGAGGGTTCTCCATGGTTGCTGCAGATCGCTACCCATGACAAAAATCAAGCAAAAACGGCAATTATAAGAAAAATACGACAATGGGTATTGATCATAGATTAGACTGCATAAACATAATCAGTTTCCCATTTTCTTGGATGGTAATTCATAGCTTGTACCTGAGGATGCTTTTGCTTTCGATGTTTCCTGAAGTCTCGACCGTTGAAGCAGCAAGTACAGAACTTCCTCATTATATACGCACCGTTTGCAAGTGTAGTCTACGAAAAGAGCGCGCCTAACCACACCAAACAGCCAATCAAATTCCTTATGTCAAAATCAAAATCCCAGGTTGTCTTTTGTCGGGGTTTATCAAACCTAAGCAAGAATTAACACACACACTAACAAAATCTACCCTTTTTCTTTTCTTTAAATCTATATATTACATGATAGATAGGAAATAAAATAGAGAAAAAGAAAATTTTGAATTGGTCTGTTATAGAAATTTTTATTAGAAGCATATCCTTCGAAAAATTAGTCTTAGAAAACCCACCAGTGGCTCTTTTCTAACACACACAAAAAAAGATTTTTTTTTAATCCCTCTATGCAACGCTAATGAGAATTCTCTGGCACTGCGATTGCTTTGTCTTGCAGATTAGTGCACGCCAATACCCTATTACTCACGAATGCTTGAATTGGAATAGAAGGTTTAGGAGTTTTGATACAATCCATTGTTGATTTGAACAAGATTTATAATTTTTTTTTTCTTTTGGTTGGGGGGGAGGGGGGGAGTTGTCAAGACTTTGATTACACGGCAAATTTCTTTTGGTATTTTTGTGAGGTTAGGTGAGGATATACTTTCAGGATTTAGCTAGCCCGATTTGAAAAAAGCAGACTTTCAAAGTTACAGGCTTTATAGCTATAAATTACTGGTAGCTGTGCTGCAACAAGTTGAGCTACAGAAGATGTTACTCGGGCTCGTAATTGTAAGTAGATCAAGACAAGTTTGTCATGGCTTCGGTGGATTATAGACTAGGCAAGCAAAAGAATCTGGTAAAAGAAGTTGATATTTCAGGCAAAAGACGGAAGCAACATTGTTAGTCCTGTATAGCAATCATGCCACATTTGACAATATTATTGCGTACCAAAAATTCATTGACTAATAGAACAAGATCAGGTAGTGAACATAATTGATATGATCATCTCAGATATTGTACAGCTGGATTTAATAACAGATACCATGAATCTTGAACACAATGTTGTTGCAGAAGAGTGTGGATAACTAAGAAAATTGCAGCCAAGAAATTACCATTTATTCTCTTTCAATGATAACACTACGTAAACACGTCAATCAGTGATTTCCAATGCCAGCTAGAACTAGCATCTGGTAAGCTTAATGTCTATACATCAATAGAAACGACTGGTGGCAACTCACCCTGGTCAACAATAAACGTTTTGTTAAGTTGCTTCGAAGAGGAAACAATCTCAACATTGTAAGTCCCGTGAAAACCTCTAAATCTGCACTCTCCTTGTTCGTTTACAGGCCCATTAGCATGAGACAGCCACTCTTTCTTAAGCGCAAGGAATCTTTTACCAGCTACATTGATTTTGCCATCTGCATTCACTAGATGAGCATATTTCCGGGACATTTAAAACTCCCAAAATCCCCAAAGAATCACACCTTCTGCTGAAGGATATGCATAAGCCTCACGAAGCATTACTTCCAAATCCTCTGCTCTAACATACTCATTAGCAGAAGACACGTCAAGTTCTGTAAACCAGATTAGAAGACCAAAAGCTCCTAATTTATCCAAAGCAGAAGCAACAATAGGTCCAACAGGAACATCAATACGACCTTGAATACCAATTCCTCCCACTGGACCACCTTGCTGCTGGAGGTCAAGAATTTGCTGTATGTATTTTTCTGGTGTTGATCTAATGTCACTTCCATCCTCAATGTGATAATCATTTACAAAGATAGTGGCATTTGGCGGGCAGTTTTGAACATGTTTGCTCGGATATCTTTACCTAGTCGATCTAGATAAAATGACCCATGAAGCATCTCATTGTTCACATCATAGTGCCTGATCTTTTCCTTGTAACGTGTGACAAGGTCTGTTAGACGGTTCTGAACAGCAGTCATCAAATCATTCCCATCCAAAGATCAGACCCATGATTGAATTGCATACTCCATTTCCCAGAAAATACAGTGACCTCGAATTTCAATGTTACGGCTCTTGCACCAGTCTGCTAGCTCGTCTGCGGCCTTGTTGTTGAACTTACCTTCCAGTGGTTCAGTCCACGACCACTTCATTTTATTTTCAAAGACAGCCCAGTTAAAATTGCTAATGAAAAATTTAACAAATTCTCCATTGTCCATACTTGTTCTGGTTATACATGATCCCAAAGGAAAACTATTTAGTATCTGTGTAACTTTAACCAAGTTACCAAGTACCCAGAAAATTTTAGGATGATGTCACGCTTGCGTATCTGCATGGGAACAAATGAAATTTTATGATTAGAAAACTGCATTATTAGGTATAAGGAACAAGACAAAAAATTTTCTTTTATGCTTTTTCATGCACGATGAGAATTGTATAAAGCAGGTTTGGGTAATTTTTGGACATTCTAGCAGAGAGCTTTAAAGTTTTCAATCTAACTTTAACTACTACAACTAAAATCTGCATTGTAAAGTTATTTAGCCCAGATTTCAATTACCTCTGAATCAATCTAAATTTTGTATCCTTTTCATTCATTTAGAATGTTTATTTGTATGGCAGAATAAAATGCAAAGAGTAGCTAAGGAAAAAGGAAGACAATATTGCCAAAAGCCAACTAAGGCACCTTCTGCATTTAAGTTCCGCTATCATACTGGAAATACAATAATTGATAACCATGACGCTGGAACAGAATGAAAATGGAAGAATGCATAATAGCATGGGCCACTAATACAACTCGCGAACAGTTCACATAAACGAATTTACAAAATAAAAAAGAAAAGCATGCATAAGAAAAAAAACCTATTCGATATGAAAATGAAAAGGCATCAAGAGTCCAGTTTTATATTATAAACATCCAATAGGGAAGAGGAAAAAAAAAAAGAAAGAAACATAACAGTTCCAATTGACATTACCTTATCTGTTTGCTTCTTCAAATACTTAAACCTTGGTTTCCGGTTAACAGGGAAAATATGAAGTCCTGCAACCATTAGATCAACACCTGAAGCAGGACCTTGGACATAAAATATAACATTGGATGGCTGTTTCTCAATACTAAAAGACCCACCAATTTCATGCCACTTGTCATCACTAGACTCAATTTCACCTCCATTGACCCATTGGCCATCCACACTAAGTGCCACGTTCAAAATTTGAGGTTCAGTTGCTCCGGCACCAATTCGAACCCAAGCAGATACTTGGCATGTTAAATAGACTTCCAATTTATCATTTATCATCTGTGCGGGACCCATCCAAGAATCTGAACGATTGGTTACTAGGAGGTAGCGGCCACTTAGAGACTTATCAAGTCCAAGCCAATCTTTTGCCATTGGAGGGAGAACATGTGGTGAACCAGTTGCAACACTCAAAGCACAGTTACCAAGAGGAAACCACCGAGCGGTGCCATCATCAGGATTGCTTTTCTCAATTATATTCACTCCAAAAAGAGCATTCTGGAAAAGAAAACAAAATTACATTTTAATCCAAAAAGCGTAGAATCCAACTCCTATAAATGCATGCAACGCAATTTCACATATTAAGAGCTCCTTCATTTATATTCACAATCTTGTGATGAGCATGTGCATATATATATTTGAGAACAAAAGCTGATCAACCTTGAAAACTGGTTGGGCTGAAGCAGGTATCTTCTCTGCATGCTTAACAAATACAGTATTCACAAGAATACCAGTGCCTGGTGGTGGACCTTCTAAATATATTATTGCTCTTGATGGGGATCCATTACGAAGGAAATCCCCTTGCAATTGTACCCAATCTTTATCTGTTGTCCGTGAGCTACAGTACAAAAATCAATAGCTGCAAATATCAAAACAAAATGATGCAGATCTTGACACAAGAAAATTTATTCACAATCAGAGAAATAGTGATTAAAGAGTAAAAACAAAATGCTCATGAATTATTCAGAATCAGAAACAATTTTCTATCAACACTATCATTTGAAAAGATGAAAGAGACTAACTTGGCAATGGCTATGTACTCTTCACGAAGATCTTGTTCTCGAACCCACAGAGTGAGCTGTACAACAGCAGCTGTGACATTGGCACTATATATGCGAACCAGTGTAGTCACCTCATAACCAACATGTTCATGCACTCTTCCAATGATCTCCTGTTCAATGCGATTCCACTTTTCAGTACGTTCTGTTGCAGAAGCAAAGAAATTTCCTGATAGTGGAATGATTTTTCTGTCTTCCATAGATTCGTGTAGCTCAATCTTGCAGCCTTTGCCAGCCTAATTATTCAGGCTATCCTCAAATCTAGGGTTCAATATGATGTTATCCTCTCCATTCAGTCCATTGTTGGCATGGCCTTGTCTAGCAGCCTTCACCAAAAAAGGGGGAATGCATACATAATATCAGGGATTAACAATCAATATGCTTGTTTTCATGGACTATAACAGAAACATGGATAAGTTGTTTAACAAGAACTTGAAACAATACTAAAATAAGTATCCAGATTCCACAATTATGTTGTAAAATGGTTAATCCAAGATAGCAGAGGAACGATTTTCTTCATCCTCTTGTCAGAAAAAGATTCTTGGTAATCTTAAGGTTGTTGCCTACTCAAGTTTTATTTCTTAAACGTAAACCTCTCCTAAACAATAGAAAGCAAAGGCCATAGGCAAGAAACAGAATCTGAAATAACATTGTTTGCAAATGCTCCATGCAGTTAAGAGTGGAGAGATCAAATAACCAATTACTTAAAACTTTTAAAACAGGCCATAATCCAATAACTACTAGCAGAAAACAACAGAAAAATAAAAAGAAGAAAAATCTGAGTAAACATCAATGCCACAGGTTTATCTTTTAAAGGCTCTTATATCTATTCAAATTGGAAACTAAAGTAATCTTCTTTTTAGAAAAAAAAAAAAATGCCGGTAATACCTGGTATAATTGATTTTGTAGCAGAGCAGATTCTGCAGAAAAAACCCAAAAACAAAGAAAGCAGAACAGACAGGATGAGCAAATGCTCCATTGGAGTAGTGGAACCCGTGATTCTCCAGTGAGTCCGTTTGGTAGGAAGGGTAGAAAAGGAGGGAAATTTGGAATAAAAATTTGGAGTTTATCGTGTAGCGGAAGATGGAGGACAAATGGGTCACGAGACGAGAATAGTTTTATGGAAGCAAAGATTAAAATTGAAAATAAGAAGTGGGTTATGGGAAGCATGTTGTTCCAAATCATCCTTCTCGCTTTACAGCTCCCCTCTGCTCTCATTTCTCCTCCATTATCTCACGAGCGCTTGCCGCCGCTCTTCACGTCATAATGGGCGGGTGGCGACGCGCTGCTCACTTAGTCATCGAGTGCTTGCTGCCGGTCTTCACGTCATGATGGGTGAGTGGCGACTCGCTGCTCACTTACTCATCGCCACTACCACCTACGTTCTCTGATTCCAGACAAACTAGGGCGATTACCAGTGAGCACGGATCTCGACATATAGAATCGGTCGTAATAATAATTTGAAATTATTAATTGTATCCGGTATGAATAACCGATTTTAACCGTTATTCAAAATCCGTATACATATGTACCCTATTTTTTATAATTTTAATTTTTAAATATGTATGTATATTTATATTTATTTTAATTATATATATTTAATTTTTAAATATTTATGTATATATACATATACATGTAAAAATTCTATTTTTTTATAAATTTAATTTTTTAAAATACATATATATACTCTAGTTTTATAATTTTAGTTTTTAAGAAAAAATATTCAAAATATCCGAATATCCACATTGAATCAAACTGATCTATGGTCCCTAATATCCGAACCAGACCAAATAGAAATCCGTTCAATTTGATACAAATATGTTTTTTATTTTTATTCGGTATCTATTCCTTCATTTTTAAAATAATCGATTTTCGATCTGATTTCAAATAATTGATCCAAAATCAAAATTGATCATCCCTAATGGCAATTTAATAATTATGTCTTTTTTCAAGGAGAGAATAAATTTTGGGTTAATTACTTTTAACCATATTTCCCCTCATTTTTTCAATATTATACTAAATAATTTTTCATATTTTCTCATTACACTCAAAGTTTAAAAAAGTCATTAGTTAAAAAAAAAATGTGTCAAAGTGTGTTTTATATCTTATTGAGTTAATTACTTTGAACTCTTGGTTCATTATCATATTTAACTAAATCATCTCACTTTTTAAAATATTATATTAAATAATCTCTCACGTTTACTCGTTACACTAGCAAGTCTTTTCGACGTTCATATGAATTTAATGAAATGACAATTCAGTGTAAGAAAATAATCATGAAAAAATTTATAATATAATTTTGAAAATGTAAGAGACGATTTAATTAATTGTGTTTATAGTCATTATCTTTGTTTTCTTTTTTTTACTATAAATCACTAATCTTTTTTGGTTGATATTGGTTGATAGTTAAATATTAATTGTCTATAATATCTTTACGTAATTACTACATAAATATCATCACATATAATAAATAATTTATTTTTTATTTCAAAATTAATATACTATTTAATAAATATTTAATTTTGTAAACTTTAGTTGAATTTTTTAGAGCATGTAATACATGCTAATTTTGAATTTAAAAAGAAGTTTTATAGGATATATATATATATATATATATATATATATATATATATATATATATATATATATATAAATATCTATTTTATTTTTTAGATATTTAATAAAAAATATTTAAAATATAAATTAAAAAAAAAAAAA
>CATIWR010369278.1:0-26521 GCA_949677035.1 Omphalea diandra
TCAGTTGAGATGATGTTTATTGTTCTTGCGTTATGAGAGAAGTTTTTTTTTTTTTAGGTGGGGGGGGGGGGGGGGGCGTGGGGGGTGGGTGTAGGGGTTTCACCAATACTGGGGAGGTGAGTTTGTTTAATTTTAAAAAAAAAAAAAATAAATTTTTTGTTTTTTCCCCCACCCCCCCCCCCACCCCCCCCCCCCCCCCCCCCCCCCAAAAAAAAAAAAAACTTCTCTCATAACTGAATTACTTTAAAAATCATCTCAACTGATATTAAAAATAAATAAATAAATGAGTTTGTCTTAGCCACAATCTTTTCTCTCACCTATTATTTTTCTCTTTTTGAGTCTCTCATTTGAATCATTGAAGGGCTACCATTGACCTTTTATGATTAACATAGCTTAATTTCTTCTCTTTTTAATTATTTTTTCAAATTTTTTTTAATTTTCTTCAATAAATTCTCCATTTTTTTAGATTTATTGATTTTTCTTCAAATTTATTGAATATAAAATTTTGTTAACTTCTTTTTTATGAAACTTTTAGTTTGCGTTCACAAATCTACTATCATTAGCAAATTTTAATTTTTTTTGTTTTATAGTGGATATTTATTAACATTGTATTTATACTTCCATTTTGAAAGTTTCATTATGATAATATGATTATTCATATTCATAATTGAAATATAATTCATGAAGTGCAAACCTTAATATTTATAATAGATCTATATTTGAAATCTATCTAATTAAACTTAAAGAATAACATGTATTAAACAGTGGTTGAAAAGTATCATCCATTAGAGCATGTGTACTATTAATTGGGCATTATTTTACATTATGTTATATAAATTGTCATATCAAAAAATTTTCTAAATAGAAAACTAAAAAATTATAATTGTCATATAGAAAAACAAACCATTTAAATAGGAACAAAAAATAAAAAATTCCAAACATGAAATCAACATCATATAAAAAATTCTGAACAAAAAATTAAAAATATAAAAAGTAAAAATCCTAAATAGGAAACTAATATTTAATTTTTCTGAAATAAAAATAGTCTTTCATTAATAAATATTAATAAGTACAACTGGTAACAGACAAGTGATTTTAACTGCATTCAAGAAATACATATAAATCTTATTATAAAGATGAATTTTTCCTATGAACTTCATTGATTATGTTAACGCAACGATTGTATACATCACCTTAACGATATTTGACACATTGACAAGAAAAACATTCCACTCGGTGACAATACCAAGTCATTAATCGATTTCATTGTAATTTGACGAGTCTTTAAACGAGTCTATTTTTTGAATATCAAACTCAAACTCCTCTTAGGTCCCATGACGGAAAACAAATAAACTATCATAAAAGAAGATAAGCAAACTCCCATCAGATGAGACAAAATGACATACATAATATTTTATCAATAAAATTAACAAACAACTAAGAAAAATAAAATTAACATAAAATTCTAAATAGATTTTCAATCAAATAAATTCATTTTCATTGTTGGAAAATCTTGATTTATCTTCAGATATTGAAACCTTAGTAGTCATGAGATTTTCTTTCATATATCTTTTATTTGTCATATATTTTTCCATTCACTACTAAAAAAATATAATAAATTTTACTTTCAAAATCTATAAACTTTAACCAACGCATATAAATAAAATGAAAATATGATTTGGTTACTTATTGTAGCTGAAAAAACCACAAGAGGAAAAAGAAAGAAATGGTAGAGAACGCAGAGATGGAGTTGGCTACTGTCGACAACAAATTAAATAAAAAAAAATAAAGAGAAGTCTCTATGGGCAGTGGCTAAAGTTTCCAAACTCCCTTTGTGAAATAAAATAGGAAACTAATATTTAAATTAGTCATATTAATTGTTCAAAATTCAGAGTTGATAAGGCAAAAAATAGTATTATTAAAAATTATTTCGTTCAAATTTAATAAATTTTCTCTTAAAATTGTATTCATATAAGATTGAAAAGTACAAATCAATATATAATCTTTTGTTACAATTATGTCACGTATGTACATATAGTTTATAATTATTTATTAATTTTATTTTTAATTATGACATATAATATTATTTATTTGATTGATTATCAAAAAAATATTTTATTCAAATTTAATAAATTTTCTCTTAAAATTATCACATATAAAATTAAAGATATGAATTAATAAAATAATAACTTTTTATAAATAATAATTAAATTTTAATTATTATTATATATTAAACTTTAATGATTCAACTGATTAATTAATTAATAATAAAATATTAAAATTATTTAAAATTTATTATTATAATTATACTCACGACGCACGACTGGTTGTTCATTATTTTCATAATTGGTGTATGTATCCATGTCCCAGATACACGGATGAGTATACAAATCTTACGGCATATAAGAATTTCCTTCTCATATATTCCAATTCAATTAGCAGCAACTCCAAATTAACCACAAGGAGTTCTCTATCTCTACTACTCATTTGCTAGCTTATCATGGCAACTCGTACTACTGGTGTCCTCCTCACTTGGATCATCATTGTTGCTCTTCTAGTTCATGCCTTAATCAAAAAATTTACCAGCTCTCTTACTAACCTTCGCCATCCTCCGGGTCCTCCCTCTCTACCCATCATCGGTAACCTTCACTTGCTGAGCTCTAGCTTACCAAAATCCCTTCAAAACTTAGCCACCCGCTACGGCCCCATCATGAAAATACACATGGGTGGCGAACCTATTGTTGTTGTATCCGATCCGAACGTAGCCAAAGAAATGTTAAAAACCCATGATGTTGATTTTGCTTCTAAGTACGTTCTTGGTTTCGGTCTCTCAAAATTCAACATATATGATGGTAACAGTTTTATCAACTGCCAATATGGATCATACTGGCGGTTCATGACGAAGCTGTGCAGAACGCAACTATTTGCAGGAGCACAGCTAGTCCGATTCATCCATATTCGAGAGAAGGAGACGATAAGGCTGTTAAAAACACTAGTGGTGAGGTCTACACAAGGAGAAGCATGTGATTTAGGTGAGGAGGTATCAAACCTGGCAAATAATATTATCTGCAAGATGGCACTGGGCAATAGATGCGTGGAAAACCCTAACTTACCTATGGAAATAAGGAAGTTAGTTGGTGCCATGATGCAGTATACAGGGAAGCTAAGCTTTACTCAAGTGTTTGGACCTTTGAAGAAATTTGATCTCTCTGGAAATGGAAAAAAGCTTATATCTGTTACTTGGGAGTTCGACCGCCTAATGGAGCGCCTCTTCAAGGATTATGAAGATAGTATGATGAATTATTTGGGACATGAAGATAAAGATTTGATACAAATCTTGTTGGAAACACACAATACTAATGCTGAAGTCAAAATTACCAGAAATCAGATCAAAACTTTCTTTCTTGTGAGTTTTTTTATTACTCGTAGCAAGTACTGTTTTATGGGGCTTTTGACGGGTCGCACCAATTCACTCTGAATTGGGAAATGGTCACAAGCCCTGTTTTATGCTAGCTAGCTTTTATGTAATTCTATTTTCTTACAGTTTTTATTGGTGGTAGGGGTAAATTTTTAGAAAATCGGTGATTGTTGTTACAAGTGAATGACCATTTGATTTAAATGAAAGTGTACATCATCTAAATATATTTATCAAAACATGACCGAGAATCTCAATTCTATGTGCGAACATATATTTCATTATCAGATAACTTTTTCTAATTAAGCCTTAAACGTTTTTTTTTTTTCAGAATTAATAATTTATTCGTTAGGCTAGATTTGTTTAATGCTTATATGTCATTAACTAATTAGGATATTAATTGTTTTGTTGTTTTCTCTGCATGATAATTTAGACGGCTTTGTTTTTTTTCTCATGTTGATCAGGACAATGATCATGACTTATAATTTTTGTAGTGAATATATATATTTGATGAGTCCTAATAATTAAACGACATGATTGCATATATTCAATGTATGATTAACTTTCCCCTTTCTCAACCCTTAGCCTCTAATCTCAAATTAAGCACTTTTATATCAATTTCTATTTTGGTCACAATTATTTCTTTATTCTTAATTAGGCGTTAATAACTGAGCTTACTACCATATAATAGGAATAATCATTATTCTTTATGTCAGCAAAATTTAGTCTCGTGTCTCCTGAGTTTCTATCAATTAAATAATAAATTATTTAAACATTTATCAATGTCATTCCAGTATCATATATGTTTTCCAGAGATTCTTTAGAAATTTGTCAAAAGCATAGAATTGGCAACATTTCCCATGCTGTATCCCGAAGGTTAGAACTATGTTTGAGAATTTGAAATCCTTTGTGACTCCATAGAATTAGCTTATAATAACTGTAATCTTGATTGACAGGAAATATTCATGGCGGGCGTAGATACTACTGCTGCAACCATACAATGGGCCATCACAGAGCTAATCAACAATCCCAAGATATTGAAAAAGCTAAGGGAGGAGATCGACTCAGAGGTAGGATCCAACAGAGTAGTAAAAGAATCAGACATCCCAAATCTTCCATATCTGCAAGCAATCATCAAGGAAACCCTAAGAAAGCATCCTTCAGGCCCGTTACTTCGTAGACAATGCAACAGAGACACCAAGATCAATGGCTACGATCTAAAAGAGGGTACTAAGATCATCATCAATTCCTATGCTATTATGATGGACCCTACCATCTACAATGAACCGGATAAATTCATACCGGAGAGGTTCTTGGTTGATCATCAAGAAATGGATTTTTATGGACAGGATTTTCATTTCCTTCCGTTTGGCAGTGGAAGGAGATCTTGCATTGGAATATCACATGCTTTGATTGTCACAAATGTCACAGTTGCATCTCTGGTACAGTGCTTTGATTGGAAGTTGGAAGATGGAGATAAAGTCGGTATGAAATTAACCACTGGATATTCAGGTGCTACGGCTCTCCCTCTTGTGTGTTATCCTTTGTCACGTTTCGATCCCTTCAAGGCATGACGCCTATAGCTGAAATAACGTGTGTATGTGTGTGCATGTACATGTAGCTATTATGCAAGTAAGCATAATGCAGAAATTAATAATTTGTCACTCTAATAGTCACCTCTTCCCCTTACCAAATAAGAAGTGTATATGAATTATGCCCTGCTTGATATATTAACTATGTCTTGGTGCAATTGTTACCATACAGTTTTCCTACTGCTAAATAAAATCATATACTTATTGTAGTGCAGTAAAACTTCGTATTACTAATTACCAACAATATCACTATTGAAAATCCTTTTTGGTTTTGTAAAAAAAAGAAAAGAAAATGCTTTTTTGACAGTCTAAATTCTTTTTCAAATAGGTTTATTAGCTTATAAATTTCAAAATTTTTCTAGTTTTGAAAAAATTAGTTAATTCTTTTAATTTTGACAAAATTAGCCAAAACTAATAAAATTTTGGCAAATCTAGCCAAAATTCAAATTGATCAAAATAAGATAATGTGTCATGTTAAAATAATGAGCTAAAATAATATTAATTGATGTTAGTAAATAATGTTAACTAATTTTTACTAATTTTTTTTCATAAAAATTTATGTCAACTAATTTGTCACGTCACGTGATATATTATTTTATTTTGATCAACCTGAATTTTACCTAAATTTGTCAAAATTTTATTAGTTTTAACTAATTTTTTCAAAATTTAAAAAAAATAACCAGTTTGATCAAAACTCATGTTTTAAGAGTCAATTGGATCTCACTGTTTTTGTTAAGTGCTACTTCTTTTTGTTTTTTCAATTCTTGATTAACGATAACCTCCTAGCATAAAAGTTATGTGCTTCTTTGATAATTGCCAACAAGCCGTTTTTCATTTTCTATTTAATGGGCTGTTTTTTTCCATTATCGGCGCCTAAGCTTTAAATCCAACACCTACTATAACTATACTACATTATGCAACTCTCAAAACTTGTACAAGTGATGGCTGATTAATTTCCCATGGAAAAAACATAGGATTATTAGGTCGGTGTGCATGGTTCAGGTCGGTCTGATTTTTTAAAAATCAAACGAAGTTTGACCCTTTAAAAAAATATCAAAGGATCGAAATCAAACCAAATTTAAAAAAATATATTAGACTAAATTAGATTAAAAATTCAGTTTGATTTAGTCAAATTATTTGATTTGATTTTATTTTTTATTTTTTATTTAATTAAATTCAGTTTCAATTTAATTCCAAATTTAATCCCATAATTTTTTTAAGTTTCATAATGATAATTCTTTTTAATCCATTTGATGCATATGAACTGTCATTTTAAATATTGTAGAATATATTGTAACGTGTGTGTATATATATATATGTATATAATTGGGCTTCTCCATCAATTGTGCTTTACTTTGATTTCATCACTGATTGGGCTAGTCCCATGCAAGTAAGCTTAAGCTCCTAGGCATGCATGATGGGCTTCTAAAATTGAGTCCACCATCATTAATTGAGTCTACTTTCATCATGTGAATCCACCATCACTAATTGGGCCACTCATGTGAATATCTTTGGCATGGCATGATAAAATTGAGTTAACTTCCATCAGAATGGCCTAACCCGGGGTTCTAACATTGGATCCACCTCTATCAAAATAGATTAAACATTATGGGTTTGGCTTCCCTTTCGTTATTCTGTTATTCTAATATGGACTCTTTAAGTTGTTATGTTAAAATTGTAAATTAATCCTTCACTATCTACTGTATATGTGATTTTTTAAAATTTAAATTAATAATATTTCACAATTCTTTGCTAATTGGTTCTTAAAGTATATTGTATAAATATTTTCTTATTAATTAGTTTACCATGAACTCAATTGACATAAAAAAATTCCCCAATTATATACCTTTCTTTTTTTTTTTCCTATTTGTTTCAATGTGGAATTCTAACAAGTGAGCTCTTCTTTCATTTTCCAACAAATATCAAATTAGTTAAAATTATATATTCCAACCAATTCGAAGCTTTTAAGCAAGATAAAAATAATAAGTAAGCATCAAAATTGACAGACGAACTAGTGCTACAAGCTAGACTGAAGCCTCCAATTTAGAAGTCTAATTGACATACAGGCAAAATGAAGAATCAGTTTGCACCATCCAAAACGAATTATGTAGGGACATCTATTTAATAACATTGAATCCTCCGTCCTAAGATGGAGAAAAAGATATTGCCCTTATATGATTAGTCATATATATTTAATTCAAGCCACTGTTTTGGACTTTAACTTCGTCAAAAAGTAATTGCAGAATTCTTATGATGAGATTTTTTAAATAAAAATGAGTTGCATTGCAGGGGAAACTTTCCTATTTTCATTCCATCTGCCAATTCTAACATAAGGTTTCTAATAAAATGGCAACTTTTTTTTTTAAAAGAAAGTCTTTGATTCAATATTATTAGAGTTATTTCAAAAACTAAAAAGTTATAAATTTAAAATTCAATAGAGTCAAATTAAAGGAAAAACGATAAGTCTTTGCTCTCTTGAAATAGAGTGTGAAAACAAATTGGTAGTGATGTTGGTATTTGAATAATGTCGACTTACTAATTAGGGTCAACATGAATACGATACACTTATTAAGTGTGTCAGAATATTTACTCTAATATGATAAATCTAAATGGATCACATAAATATAGCTACTTATAACTTAGTTACTTAATCGTATTATATGTCAGTCATATAATTTAATACGACCTATTTAACCTATATAACATTTATAACTCAAAAATATTATATTTTTACTTATAATTTTTACTTATATCATTGTAGTTGTCCATAATCATATGTTTTCAAAATTCAAAATAAATATTAATAAAAATTTAAATAAAGAACGGTATTGTAAATCTAGATTCCAAAGAGTGATTATTAACAACTACAATATGACCTGATTTTGGTACATATATATTGCAGTAGGTTATCATACTTGGACTAGTGGATAGATACATTGATTTCAACTATTTTGATGATGCTTACTTTTAATTAGTATTGATAATTAACTAACCACTTGATTATCAGTTCAAGAGCTTAAGAAAGCTGTCAACATAGAGAAATACAAGTGACATGAGTTCATTATGTAAATCCATATGAATTAGTAGTTAAAAAAAAATGTTTTTCTTTTGTTTCACAAGACTGGCTTACTTTTATTTTCATATGTTTTAAGTTATACTCTCTTTGTTCTATTCTATTAGTAGTTAAACAAAATATAATTTGTTTCACTTTAGGTGATGTTTTTAGATTATCAAAAAATTAAATTCTTTCTGTCAAACTTTATTCATGTCTTGATATTGAAGAGAAATGAATTTTATTGAAAATAAGAAGTAATTCATTACTTTTCAAAAAGAGGATAATATAGTCATTTTATATCTATAATTATGTCTATTAAATAGTTTTATTAATATTTGTGACACTTCTTTAACGACTAATGAAATGGAATAAAGAGAGTAGTTCCCATCTTTTAGAGTATAAATTTCTTAATATTTTAATATCTCCCTATTTAATTTGTCTTGTCAAATAAACAATCATTATTTAATTGTAGTTAAAATAATATGACTTACTCTATTTAATGTAAGCATATATTAAGAAAAATATAAGTAAAATTAATTATTTCAAGTATATTAATTAAATTTTCAATTTATGTGAAAATAAAAATAAGTCCATCTTACATAAATTTTCTAAGATGATTTAAATATTAAAAAATAGCTACTGTTTGTTTAATACATGACATTATATCAAGTTCATTTGAAGAATTTTTTGTTAATATTAGAGATCATCAGACGCATATGACTGCCAGTAAATGCAATCAGTGGACAATTAAAGGGATGATAAAAAAACCTTTCGTGTCTTTGAGGACTTGAGTTAGAATCTATTTGCTCTCAAATGATAAACTTGCTCATGGAATTTATGATTTCTAAAGTTCATTATCGGTAATTATTTCTTTTTCCATTAATTATAAATATACATAGATTAAAATTTAAAAAAAAAAAAAAAGAATTCTCTTCAAAGAGATAATCCAACCAAATAATTGCTCAAGTGGTATCAAACTCGGCATTAGAGAAGTTCCCAATTAGTCCAAAATTGCATAGTGAATGTGGGAATCAGTCGAATTAGTGCTACTAGTTAATATAGAACTTCCAACTCCAGCTCCTTTGAACTCCACCTAATTAAGATCATTTAATCATCACTTCATATGCAAATATTGGTAAAAATTAGGACATATTAAGGAACATCCAATTAATGGAAAAGAACAATTACATAAACTGAATTTGAAATTTTTTTTTTTTTAACCCGGATACACTCTCTTAATTTTTACTATTCGACAAAGAAAATGGAAAACCCATTTGTAATTTTTGTTGCAAATTTTAAAATTATATATATATATATCTGTGAAGGAAACAAAATAAAATAAAACTTTGTGCAAGATCAATTAAAATAAAATTAGAGAAACTGAAGATTTAGGGAAAGTTAACAAAAACTACTCAATGAAAACATAAATTTCTCTATCGATGTTGTCGAATTAAGAAATGTGGACATCCATGATACATCTATGCCTAATAATGATGACTATAAGACGTACACAAAGAGTTACTTGAAATTGTGTCCTTGTTTTGGACATAAAAAGTCTATTATAAGAGGGCGGCTGTGTGCATATAAAAGCTTGATAATGGAAGTAAAAGATTGAATATAAGTGTCACCTAAAAAGAGAGAAAAAATAAGTTGAGATGGGTGTCATGCCCGTTGCCAAAAGCTCCCTCCATTATCGCCAGGTATGTGACCTTCACTTCTACAATTGTACTAAGTTTGGTCGAGCTAGTAGTTTTTTGAAAAAAAAAAAGTTACCATCTATTAAATTTGTACTCATTTGTATTTATTTTGCAGAGATCGGTTGTGGAGTTTATAAAGGGAACAATTGATGAAACAATTAATGAGAAGCTTGAAACAAAGTCATTTTCATCTACTTGTAATGCATTTTGCCTAGCAGATTTGGGATGTTCAGCCGGACCCAAGACCTTCTACCATGTCCAAATTATACTTGAAGCTGTGGAACGCAAGTTTATATATGATGGCTTCACTTGTAATCAACTACCACAATTTCAAGTCTTTTTTAATGATCTTCCTTTCAACGATTTCAATATCCTTTTCAAATCTCTCCCTCCTGAACGCCGATATTTTACGGCTGGTGTACCGGGGTCTTTTCACGGTCAATTGTTCCCTGACTCCTCACTCCATTTTGTGCATTCATCTTATGCACTACACTGGCTTTCTGAGGTACCACAAGAGGTGATGGACAGGAACTCTCCAGCATGGAACAAAGGGAGAGTTCATTACACAAGTGCACCACAAGAAGTAGTCCAAGCTTTTGCAGCTCAATTCGCTAAGGATATGGGGAGGTTCTTGGATGCTCGAGCTAAAGAGCTTGTGAAGGGAGGCATGATGGTACTAGTCATCCCATCTATTCCAGATGAAATCCCTCATTCTGATATACCAATAGGGATATTGTTCAATCATTTAGGATCATGCCTCATGGATATGGCAAAAGAGGTAAAGCCTGATATCATCAGTTCTAACAATAGTTTAGTTTAATTTAATTATTTTGATCTCCAAAAAAAAAGATATTTAAAATTGACTTAGATATAAAATGAGTGAAGCTTGAGCTACTCAAGTCGTTTTTTGAGTCAAACTCTAGTATTAATATACTCAACTAAAGAGATTTGATAGCTCAATTGATATTTAATATTTTTATTATATTACCCTTTATATTTTAATAGATTTACTGAATAATCAAATTGATTCGAGTAAATGTTGATTTCAAGCTCGATCAAACTTATTAGAGTTTAAATTTAAGATTTTTTTAAAAAAATTAAATGAGTAACTAAGCTTGAGTATAGTATTTCATCAAACCGAACAAGAATTGAAAAATTAGAACTTAGTTAAATTCGAATCGAATTCAAACTTTGAGTTTTATATTCAAGTTGTGGCTTGATGAGTTGAATGTATATAAATGTACATCACAGTTTTATAAATGCACATCACAGTTGAATGTATATTATATATATAATAAGGCATTTCATGAAATCCTAATACAGGGACTAGTATCCGAAGCCCTTGTGGATTCTTTCAACATTCCAATGTACAATGTGACGCCAACGGAGATGACACAGCTGATTAACCGAAATGGATGTTTTAGCATCGAGAGAATGGCGCCTGTAGATTGCAGGTGCGATTCGGACAACCCAGCACCTACTGCATATCCAATCATGCTGCATTTCAAGGGCGGGCTGGAAGGAGTCATTACCAGACACTTTGGAGCTGAGATTGTTAACGAACTGTTTGAACGATTTCTTGAGAAAATGGATAAGGTTATGCCCTTGTTGCTGTTAAGCAAAGGAGATGTATGTCAATTAACTGTCATACTGAAACGCAGATGCCACAATTGAAAGCTATCATATCAGCAACTATGATTGCAGTTTTTTGTTTTATATAATGTGTAGAGCTGTAAGTCACCAAGAGAAACTAACTAATAAAGAAGCTCTCGAATATTCACATTCATTACTACAGATTATTTGCCACACAGATATTATTCTTCGGTCAATCTGAAATCAATTCTCTGAATGGTTGTGCACGCTTCTATTTATGCATTGATTGAACGAGGAAAGACTTAAACAAGGATGAAGAACTGACTTTTTGTTGTTGACATCAAATGAGCAAAAATACAGTGTATATATAGGGATGAGATCCCAATTAGATCTCTAGAAATCTGCGTATACAATATCTATATTTATACCATGATCTGCACATATGTAGGCAATCTTCTATATAAGGAAACAAAACAAGATTAATTGTTAATTATCTTTACAGAATCATAGACTATCTCAACAGAGAGCACATTCTTGGCACAAGCATGGCAGGACATCTAGAAAAATTATATTTCAGATCAAAGATTGATAATGCGGAAAACGCTTGAATTTTCAATGCCTTAAAACATAATATTGCCAAACCATCATATGAACATAGAAATTAAAATTGTCCAGTCACTGAATTATAACATAAATACACACAGATTCACATCCTAATACAAGCAATCTAAACTTAAAGCCAGTCCATTTCTGTGCGATCCAAGGATGACAAATGCAAACACTCAATCCTTGATTTGTTCCCTTTATCTGGATCAGCTCGCCATTAATACTGCTGAAAGCTACTAAAGTAATAATGCTTCATTAGCTAACTTGAACTATGCTTTATTAAACATATGCATGCTCCTGGCATTGAACTAACATAGGCTACATTTATCTTCATACATTCCAGACTTGTCATATCAACTGCAATCCAAGACTAAACTGGCGTTCCAAAGATGACATATGTAGAGACCTTCTAATACTTGCCTTGTTCCTCTTGATCTGGATCAGCTTGTCATAAACACACCATGGAAAGCTAAGAAAATGATCTCGATTCATTCCCTCATTGTAACAACCCCAATAATTAGGATGATAAGTAACATGGTACCAAGCTGAGGCTTTCGCGTATACATCATCAGCTTCAGAATCTAATCCACTTCCCTTTTCATTAAACCAGGACCTAGCTTCTTTCCTCAAGGACCTCACTGCCATTCCAATTGCTTCTGCATCTCTTCTCCTAGTGAAAGCTTTTGACATTCTCATAATATTTCCACTGAGAATTTCAGCCTCAGTTCTGATGCCATAATAGTCCATATGATTGCCCAACTTGTAATCATAATTGCTTTTATAATAGAAGGCATCATCAAGGTAATCCTCAAAGCCATCAACTTCCATATCCGGGTCATAACACTCCCTTGCCACTGCCAGAGTAAAGGACTTAATAGAGCTAGCATCCGGCGCAATGTCTCTCACTTCTCGGAAAAGCTTTCCAATCACATTCTGAGATTCATACGTGGGTTTGTCAGGCTTTTCCATGAAATCTGGATACTCTTTGACATGCAGATGACGAGGTATTTCAGCTGGTACTCCAGTTTTTGGAAAGTCAACAGCAATTGAAAATTTTTGTGCAAGTTCTATACATGGAGCACTCATTGCTTTGTCTGGTTCTCTATCAGCAAAGACAGTGTGAGCATTGGAAATTATGCCCAAGCTGTCATTTACAATGTAGTTGGTGAAATACTCCTCAACTTCCTGTTCAAAATGAAATAAAAATCCATTAAAAAAAGGGAAATATGATTTTCTATATGGCATGAGAAAAATCTTGAGGTGAACCATAAAGCAGAAACAATGCACAACTTGATGAAGGCAGAAAATGCAACCCAAGATTTCATTGTTCCAAAGGATATTCCAGAGTCTCATATCCTTATCTTCACTGTTCAAATGCAACTGTCTCAACTATGAAGTTGATTGCCTATGTATGCTACTTGCAAACAACTTTCCTGGATTGAACTACACATAAAGCTCAAATATTTTCCTCTCCAAAAATTCTCTTGCAGACACTTTCTTTTCTTTTCTGTTTTTTTCCCCTCCTTTCTACCAAGAAGGAAGGAGAGATGGGGTGTCCGCTATTAGATCACAGCAAAACATTGTGCATAAGGGGAGAAACGAAAATTTTAGGTTATAATCTCAGATAACCCAAATGGGACAGAACAAGGAATTGATGATAAAAACCATAAGATATCATTAACGTTTGAATAAAATTCAAGAAGGCTCTGGCCAAAAGTTAGTCTCTGGCATTTTTTCCTGAGATTCAGAACACTAAACAATCAACAACTCCACTGTCACATGCTTCTTATTTCTCTTGTAAATTATTAAATTGTTGCTTCATGTAGGAAGATAAAATTCATATGCAATTTCATTTGCCTATACCATAGACATATTTCTTTTCTTTTTTTTTTTTTTTTAATTTTCTTATTTTTCTTTTGTTTTCTATAAAATTTATTATTATATATAAAAATAGCACTCAATATAATTTTGGATATAAATTTACTTGATTCATACTCCCGGTATAGTGTGACACTATTCTTAAAACAGTACCGTATTATCCTCTCCTTTTCTCATCTCCTTTGTTTATATTTTTAAATTTTTTCTTCTTTTTAAACTTAATATATATATATAAATATATGTTAGTGACTATGAAATATAATTTTAATACAAATTTACATTACTCAATACTTTAACATTAAATTTTAATACAATTATAAACATTTGATTTTTATAAATAAATTTATTTAATTTTAAGTCTGTCTGAAAAAATGTTGTTATTAAATGTTATAGAATCTTAATGTAGATTAATTTCATTTAAAAACCATTTACTTATCATTGAATTGTAAGCTCCTTATTTATCATTACAAATAAATTCAACAAATTTTAATTTTGTCTAATAAGATTGATTAAATTAAATTTTTATAAGAGATTTAACTAAAAAATTTTTGAGGAAGTTTAAGATTTTGATGTAATAACTTAATATCACATTCTATACTTTATAGAACTCTATTAAAGAAATTTACTTAATTATTCAGTAAAATTTTATCAAAAAATAACAATAATTATATTGTTATAAGAATTTCAAAATTAAACATATATTTCAATACTAATTGAAGTTTATTGTTTGAATTAAAACAACAATAAATAAATTAATAATAAATATAACTACACTCATTCACAAAAAAATAATTATAATTAATAAAAAAATTTATTTATCATTATGTCAATATACAATTAAAATACATTGTAATTAATTTTTTATATTGATTAGCCTTTGAATTCAAATTTATAATCTCATAATTTAAATATGTAACTATTAAAATAAAATTCATTTTTATCATAATAATATTTTAATGTTAAATAAAATATTTTGCACAACACACAAATGTTTGGATCTTGTACATCTAAAAAGGAATCCCACATCTCAACTTTGACACAAAAGATTCACAAGTGGAGCAGTAAAATAAAGTCAAAACAGTTATAATGAAACTCTATAAAACTAGGAAAAACAACAATCACTCATCAACACTGTTATACCAATTAGGAGCAAATCTCTGTACAAAGCTTACTTATTTGTCTTTATTTGTTACCAAAAAAAAACATTAAGAGCAGAACAAGCAAATTGGTTGCTTTATGTAGCCAATACCAGATTATAGCATAGAGTAGAAAGCATATGAGTCACAAATTGAAGCATTAAATAGTCATATTAATAAGTGAAGAAAAAAAATGATATAATTGATATAGATAATTACTTAATCAAATGTGGAAATGAAATACCTCAATTGTAACGTCATGATCCAGCTGCACAGTTGGCTCCGGTGTGTAGTCCATTGGTGAGATCTGTCGAGGTGGGATTAAATCGGGATCCCAACAGACAAAGTAGATATCTCCATCCAAATCACTTCCCGAACATTCATTTGGATGGGGTCTACGAATATAATTCATGTGTTGATATCAATAAACTGTTTTTACTCAGGAAATTCTAAAATGGGCATCATAGTATGAGTAGCCTACCATAAAGTAGCAATTCAAAAACAAGATGGGGTGAAGGCGTTCATCTTACAAAAGCAACAAAAACAAAGGTAAGGTGCCTCTGTCACTTGGACAAAGAAGTCCTGGCTGATAGACTAATATATTCATAATGTAGATTAGGGATTTCCAAAGAAACAGAAATATTATTCTGTTGATATGTTCTATTGCGAAGCATCCTACCGAAGAAATCTATTGCACATATCATATAAAAAAGAACTAGGATACCATATAAAAGAATTAAATGAGGTTATTATCTTCCAGGAAAGAAAATCTGATAGTTGATATGACATTTTAGTTATCTCATGACCCTGCAAGCTTTCTATAACACTAGAAATAGGTCAACATATAGTCATCTTCCAGCTCAAAAGCAGACAGAGATAATGACTACAAATAGAATATTACAATAAGCTGAGAAGTAGCCATAATAGCAGCAAACTAGGAAATTACAGTCTTATAACAACCATCAATGGAGTTCAAGGAAAAGGAAGATACAGGAGATAGACAAAGATAGCACAGACGATGACAACATTTCAAGGTTTGCTTTGAAAGAAACTGAAAAGGAGCCTCAAGACACCTGAAACACCACAGCTTTACGTAAACAACCATCTCTCTCCCTCTCTCTCTCTCATATAACTATGTGTACATCTATATCTGTAGTGTAGACTTACAGTTTTCAAGATCCATTGGCAAATAGAGAAAAGATGGGGTGTTATTGAAAGAATAAGACAAGAAGAGAACATATTTCCAAGTTCCCTTTTGGAAAAATATTTGAATTCCTCAATCTTTTATGCAAAAATAAGGGGCTTTTTCTTCTTTAAAATCTGAATCTTTGTGAAAGCAATCGAAGTTGTACACATTTTCACTTGCCATAACACAAATGCTACCAACCAGGCTATGGTTTATTAAAAATTGCATCGAAGATCTAACTGCTATACAACTAGAATTTGGTGAAGACAACTTAAACCAGAAACCCATTGAAAAACGATCTAAAGAATGATTAAACAAGAAGAGACTATAACATCAGCCTCACCTTGGTCCTTTCTGTGGAAAAACAACACAGTCCACCATATGGTACAAAGCTGGCACATCCACTGCCCTTAAAACGCGAACATCACCTGGGTGTAAGCAAGGGTTTTTAGCTACAACTACCTCTCCCTTAATCATAAAATTCTGATCTGATCCACTCTCTCCAAATGTGATGGAAGAATCATACAGCTGCCTACATTTTGTACCAGAAAATTGCACAAATACCTGCCCATATTCCAAGGTTCTTGTCTCATCTAAACATCCCATCATAGATCTTGCATTTGGCAGAAAAATCCTAGTTTTTATCCTCAAATCAAGCAACTTTGATGCCCGGAAGGTGTGGAGCATCATTGAAAGGAATGGCTCAGTATCAGGGTGATAATCACAACAAAGCATTTCCTTGAGAATGTTAGTGGTCTCTCCAGGAGACATCAGATCCAGCGCCTCTTGTGCCCTTAATGGATCCTTTAACATAGCATCGAGTTGATCAACAGCTTCTCTTTGTTTTTTCTCAAAAATATTATCTGGCACTCCAAGGGTAGAAAGAAGAGTGATCAGTTGCCGATTCAGGAAGCAAGGCTGGTACTTGCTATATGCCAAAACATCAAGTTTTGTATTTTCAGATTCATACTTGCACATGCTCTGTCTCAATGATAATTTTTTAGAAGAAGTTGGATCAACCGCAACAACACCTTTATAACCACCATATCGAATCTGAAATGCAGATGGGGGGGAACCTTTGCAGCCACATTTCAAGGCCACTTTCCGAGCAAATTCAGCAGATATTTTCCCGATTCCATCAGAAAATAAATATTTGGTTTTGCGCCTGTTAACCTCTATATCAGGAAGAATTTCAATTTCGTTTCTACGAACACTAAGAGTTTCAGTAGATGAACCAAAGGACTGACCTAGTCTGGCTGCATATTTAGCCACATTTCGTATCTGACAGAAATTGCCCATCCATTCTCTTATATCTGCAGCAGTGAGTCCACATCTTGAAGCAAACATCCAACAAGAATTTTCCCGCAATTGACTAGATGAAAAGGCAAGGAACTCAAACCTTTTGTTGCCTACAACAATTCCATTTTGGAGAGTGGAGAGAATCCTTTTGTAAATAGCAGTTCTCCTATCCCCATTTCCCGGAGAAGTACGAGGAGATAAATCAGTTGAATGAATTTTATCTAACTCCTCATCAACAAAAGATACGCGAAGAAAGTTATTAATATCTTCTCGAAAGTGGCGTAACACACGATTTGAGACATTAACCTCTGGGCCACAAAAATATACTTTACAAGGTGTTATTTGAACCCTGCGCACATATACCAAACCAGCATCTAAGGATATAGAAGGTGATCTTGGACGATTCTTAGACGTAAGATATTTTATATACTGCTCATTAAGCCACTTAGAAGGTTCATAACAACATTCTTTTAAGTGAAGAAGTTTTTCCAGAGCATGTTCTATGCAGACAATGTCCATTCTACTTGGATCAACCAACTTATAAAAACTAGCATCAAGTGCAGACCCTGCAAGGCAACCATTCTGAACTAATAAATTAACTTGAAATAAGATCTCATATGGCAAATCCACACCTGAGGGAGGACCAACAATGGGAACTAGAACCAGATTGCTTGAAAAAGCAGAACCACTCTCTAAAACAAATTTTCCTTCAGTTTCTTTATAGAAAGCAAAGTTCTCCTCAAATCTTGGAACTTGAAGACTGGAAGGAAGCTCCAAACATAATGCAGATGAATGTCCAATAAGGTATGATGGGGTGAAATCAGTTGTCCTGACCCATTGGTCATCAGGGGCATCCTTGAAAAAGTTCAAAAGTGGACTCTCAAACACATTCAATGACGGGCGTATATCTTTCTCAAAAATCCGGGGTGCACCATATAACTAATTAAAAAAAAAACAGCTATTCAAATTTTTATTTGAAATTATGCATAATACAAGAGATACAACAAACCATTCAATTCTTGCATGCATCACAATCAGACAAATGACGCCCTAAGAAAGCACAAAATGCCAGGGAAAAGAGAAATAAGAAAAAGAATAAGAAAATAGTTTCACTTTGAAAACAAAAAGGTATCTTCCTCATAACATACAACTTTCATCTCCCAAGCATATTCTAGAATTGTTCTTGCATTTATTTCAGCAAGTCTATGAATCATAAGATACCATGTTTATACTGGCAGTAAAACGCATTGCAGCTCACTTGCCTCAGAAGATCCACATACAAGTAACCTTAACCAAGAGAGAAAACTTCCAAATTCCCACAAATAGAAACTATATCAACTTCACTAATAACACAGAGTTATCAATAGAATTGTAATGGAAGAAGTGGGAACTATAATACCATGTCTGGTGGCCACTAGGACAAAAAATAATTACTAGATTGGAAATATATTCAATTTGTTAGAAAAGGCAGCAGAAAGTTCAAATTCACCAACAAGAATGTCAAAATAATGTTGAGAACAGCACCTCCCAGAAGAATATCAAAATTATCTAAATGTACCATGCTCCCATTGTCCTTGAAGTATCAGTAATTTGTTTAGCTTAATAGCAACAAAAGAAGTTATTTTCCCCACTAACCAGCACAACAAGTCATTCATGTGAAAGGAAAACACATTTCATCTATGCAATAAGTAATAACATATAAAACTATTTCCAAGGTTCAAAGGGACTGATTATACATAAGCTCAGCTCAAAGAATATCAAGAGAAAATAATTCAATCATTCCACAAATAAATTAAAACATATTAAAACAACCTGAATTAGAAGATATTTCACAAATATGCCACGTGGACAATGTAGCTCTATCTGCCAGATGTTTTCATAAGATAGGTCAAGCTTGTACTGCACTTGTTGATGAGATAGAAAAAAGTATAATTTTCTCATTCCAAATCCAAAATTCACTGAAACATCTTTTGCTTTCCAGAGAACAGAAAACTTTTCTTTTGATATCTGACACCCGAAATGCAGAGTCATATGTTCCATGCTGTGCATAAAGGTCCTAGGCTTTGGTACAATATCAAGATCCATAGTCCAAGCCTTGAGAGATGAAGTATCATAACAAAGGCCTTGATTAGCCAAAGAAATAATGCGTTCAGCATTGCTCACTGCCATGAATTGAACAATAGCAAATTTTCTTGGACCCCCCTTTTTGGTGTCCCTGATCTTGATTGCATAAACAGTTCCTTCACCTGTATATGATTCTAGAAAGTCCTTTACAGCATCAACAGTCACACTAGAAGGAAATCCAGACACTTGAATTGTTTTACCCATCCAAGCAAGTCTGCAGTAAAAATGGACAGAGGCCACTGAAAATATAAAAGATCTAAAACTTGTAGGAAAAGATGCATTTTTCACAAGGAAAATAAATTCAGATTCAATCTATTGTTCCTGTAGGCATTTTCATGCAGTCAATCACAAAAGCAAATTTAATACAGAAAATCCAAAATGTTATATGCAATATAACGTGATGATTAAGAACTGAAACCACAGGCTTCCAAAAATGGGTCTGTAATTATGATGGCCAAATAACGCACCACAATGAATGTGGTACAGGATGCACTATCTGCTGGGTACTTATTCACCGAGTTACTCCATATATATATATATATATATATATATATATATATATAGACACACACCAATATCAGCAGAAGTGGAAGTTGAACGAATGTGTGAGAGCAAAGAAACCTACAGGCATGTCTGGAATCTCAATGATTGAATTAATATGCAAACAAATTGAAAATGAAATGATTTTGAAGTGAAATCAAGTTTTGAGATTAAATATGATGTGGACATATTAAACACAAACTCTCGGTGGAAGAAACAGATAATATTTAATTCAACACAAAAGTAATTGATTAGGAAGCCAAGTAACACAAACTCTCGGTGGAAGAAACAGATAATATTTAATTCAACACAAAAGTAATTGATTAGGAAGCCAAGTATTGGACTTAAAATTGATAAATATCGGATCAATGATTTTTCTCAAATGAATTATCACCGTAAGTACTATATCATCAACAACTTACTAGCAAAGAGATTAAGTATCAAAGAAACTACTCAATCTAAAAGCTTAAGCTTGTTGGTAAGCAACCAATGATGGGTTCTCAACCACCAAGAAGTGTGTCCTTGTATCTACTCCACCATTCATAACATACCATTTCCAGCAATTCTAACACAAATAAAATAAGTAAATCTTCCAAAATACTAAAAATATGGTACATTTCCTCAGTAAATTTCACGTCTTCTATTAATAATAAGCAAACACAACACAAGTTTTCAACTTTGAAAGCAAGTCACATTCCATTTGACAAAATAAAGATAGATAGATAGATAGATATACCTGTTAAAAGAAAAGCGTATATATACATATAGTGTTAGACAATTCAGAATATCAAAGCAAATAAATTGGATCAGAACAAAAACTCACCCATAAAAAAAAATTCATCAAACCCATTATCCAAAAATCCATACAAATTGGTATGGATATTGGTTCACATACTTTAAATCATACATGAAAACAAGTAATCAAAGAATCCACTGAATTGCACATAAAGATTTGAGATTTTCTCACCAGAGTTATAGAGAATGGGTCAAGAAAACTATGAGATCCAAACCACTTCAGTTATCAGCGATCACCCAAGAAAGTGTCTAGTAGTCGCTCTTTTGCAGTCAGTCAATTTTTAAGTCCACTTACATGTGTTTAAAAGAAATTTAAAGTCATATACCATGCGAGTATATAGAAGAATAAGCAGGCCATGATTCTATCCATCGCAACACACGTTTGCATGGTGAAGTCCACTGGGGTAATTAACTGAATTTATATGCATGCGATTTACTGACGTGTATGAGAGTTATTGGCTAGCATGTAGAATGTTTATGGTCGTTCTTCCACCGTAGTCAAGCCAGCGGTATAATTGGATATGATCTTTCCTTATTAAATACCAATCCACCCAATCACGAATAATTCCCAAATCTTTACTTTTCTTTTTCTTATCAGGGAAAAAAATAAAAAAACAAAAAATTTTTCTCAACTATAAAATTTTAAATGAAAAATAAGACTATAATGAATTATGATATCATACATTATTTAAAATAAAAACTTATTAATTATCAAATTGTTTAATTAACACAAATAATTAAAATTTTTATTAATTAATCTTATAAAATTATCTATTTAAAATAACTATAAATAAAGATAAAAAAACTATAAAATAAATAATATAGAAATAAAGATTAAAAAAAGTTTTTCATATATAATAATCTAAATATTGATTAATTAGTCATATATTTTGCATTGAATAATTAAATTTAATTAACGTTTATAAATTATTTATTTAATATATCTCATATTATATGTAGATTATTAATTAATGATCTACATATAACATTCTTGAATTCATTATTATTAAATAACACTAAATCTTCACAAATATTTATTAAAGGGAACAAATTCATTAATTGCTAAATTAAATTAGTAAAGTCAATTTCAATTTCCTTTATTTAATTCACATGGCTTGTATATCATAAATTTGTTGTATTATTTTTTACCATAAATAACAAATATTAATATTTTCAAAAAATATATGCATTAGTATTATTTTAACACAATGGCAAAATAAAGACTGCTTTTCAACAAAAAAATTTTAAAAAAAAATTGATCATTTTTTATTTTAATTAATTATTTGAGTGATCAATTCTTAATATTAAATTGAATTGAATTTGAATTTTATTAATTTATCTAATTGATCTGATATGATTCTGAAAATTTTGATTAAAAATGGACTAAACAGGGGAAAAGATGATTGGAGGGGCCACAATGATTTCCCATTAGCAGAGAATTTTTGTTGTTTGAAATTTTGGAATAAAGTATTTTAATATTGATAAGATGGCTTGCGTCAAACGCAGGCTAAAGTAACGACCACCTTCGAACTTAGTCCGGAAGTTGTTGGTGGGAGTTATCCAGTGTGCACCTCCCCAGCATCAACTAACTACAAACATTTCTATACTTCTCCATATTTTTCTACAATTCAGAATTATTAATACAGTATTCTTTTAAATTCATCACATTTTTATTTTGTTTTCTTTACTCATGAAATATGTCAGTTTAAATAAATATAATTTTTCAATGTATAAATTTAAAATTTTATTAGTTAATATATTTAATTCAATAATAAAAATGAAATTATTTTGAAGCGAACAATAAATTTAAATCTCATTAATATAATATCTAATTTTACTTTTTTTTTTTCCCACATATGAAAGAACACTAACGACAAAAGAAGTTGCCCTCCATGTGAATTTATTGCATGCAAAACTTCTTTTGAAATAGCAAAAATCTCAACACAAGGCCATCTTCTTCAACCCTGCATTTCAAAGGACAGTTAAATTTACTTTAAAATGTAATTTTTACAGTAAATTTATTTCGATTTCATAATTTATTTTTAACTTAAAAAAAAATATTTTTCACATATTCCTTCCTTAAAGAGTTTTATTAATATTAATGTGATATTTGATAGTTTTTAAATTAATTGTTATAAATTTAATTTTATGTTACCTCCATTCCAAAATGATTGACAAAATTTTATTTCTACAGTAATTAAAAATTAATTAATTATAATTATTTTGTATATTTTAATCACTTTCTTATTGAAATATCCTTATTTTTTTATTTTATCAATATTAATAAAGTATAGTTATTATTAAAACTATAAAAGTTAGTGATAATATTTAAATATTAATAGTAAAATTATTATTGAAACTTTAAATAAATTATTGAAGAGTATAATTTTTTTTGTACATCGAAAATACAAATTTAAAGTCAAAAATATAGAGAGAAATTTATTGATAGTGTGAAAATATATCACAATTAATAATAAGACAATTATTTGATTAATTATCAATCAAAAAAGAAAATTATCAATCATTTTGAAATGTCTAAAACAAAAATTTTATCAACCATCTTGGGACGGAAGAAATAATTATTTAATTTTATTATATGTTGTATTATTTTTAAGTGATATTATTTTTATTTAAGTGGAAAGAAAATTTAATAAATTTTTCTGTGAAATTGCTGAAAAATTTTAAATATAATTTATATGTGGACTAAATTGAATATTATATTTAGACTAAAATGTAATTTATATATGAAGAATGGTTGGTTTGTAAGATATAATATTAAAATAATAAAAAAAAAGTATTTGATAAAAAAAAAAAAAAAGGACAATTGGAGCTATGGTGCAGCATTGTTCAAGAACTCCAAAATCCAGCTAAAAATGCAGCTGGATTAAAATAAAATGATGTTTCATCCATTTCAAATTTAGAGTTGGCCTAAATCAACAAATAAAACTTTCCAAAAAAAATGATAAACAAAGTTAATAGATTTATTCTTCTAATTTTGCTTTAGTTGGCAAAACTTACCTTTTATTTTAGCTTTAAGAATGGTCATTTTGCTTCACTCATTGAACACTGGATGTGATCTAAATGCATTGGGTATTATTTATCTTATTTATATAAATGAGTTAAGATAGATTTAATACATCAATTATATTATGGAGTTGTGTTCATATTACTTCATGAATCCAAAATAATAATATTGATATTGAATTACATGTACTTTTGATTTTTAATTATATATACATTGACATTGAAATGTATGTACATTAAAATATTAAACTGTATATACATTAAAATGTACTTACATTGAAATGCATATATATTAATCTTTAATTACATATATATATTGTTTTTAGAGTTAGATTCATAATAAACACAAACTTAGAGTCTAAGATATATGAATTAAAATTAATATCTAAAATCTGAATTGAGTTTAGGTCAAGTATGGGCACCTGTGAATTAGAATAGATTAAACATAATATATATTTTAATAACTAATTACTTAAATTTTCAATTTAGTTATAAATGAGAAAATTGATATATTTTTTTAATTATCTAAAAGCTTGATAAAAAGTAAAAAAAATAATTAAAAAATACTTATTCTAACATATGGAACCGGTGGTTTGATTTGAATTGGGCAATAATAAGTAGGATACTTTTTACCTTAGTCAGACCGAGTTCAAATTTCTTCAAATCTGTCTCGGTTTCGATATGTCATCATCCGTAATAATGTCTCGAACATCCAAAAATTCTGGTTAACTTTTTTTTTATTTAAAGTAATGACAATTTTAAGGTGTCTATACATTGAAAGATATTTAGTATACATGTTTGTTTTAATATCTTTTTTATATCATATTCAATATATTAAAATTAAATCTAATATTATATTCAATATATTAAAACTAAATCTGAAAAATCTTTATTGTCTCAATATATTATCTATTTCAATCAAAAATTAATTCAAATTAAAATATGAAAATTCTTACGTGTTGTGATAGATTTATAGTTGAGTCAAGAACCACCTAGTTCATATAAATAAGCTCAAAAACCTAATTTCTTTTAAAATTTGAAATTTTGATTTGTGCTCTAAAAATAAATTTAATTTGTATAATATGTAAAATCACTTAAATTAATAAAAAAAAATATGATGATAGACTTCATGTTTAGGCTTAAATAAACTTGTACTTATAATTTTTTATGATATTTATTGATCACAATTTCAATAATAAGTATAAAATATATCAATATAGTAATGAAATGAAGTAACTGTTTGACTTTAATTTATAAATTTCAGGTGCAAACATAAATTGTATCTAACCTTTTATTATATATATATATATATATATAACAAATTATTTATAACCTTTAGTTAATTCAAAATTTTATGGATGACGTCTAAATTTTATTGATATGAAGATAATATAATTTGTAAAAATGATATATTAAATTAAAATTGTTTGTAACTTTTATAATCAAATGATCTTTAATTTTTATCGAAAAAATAATTTTCATCTTGTTTTGCAGTCTTCAAATTTAATTAATTATTAAAATTCAATCAAAATTAGCCATACAAAGCATGTTATTAATGAAAAATTAGCCATAAAAATTTATAATTAATGAAAAGTTAGTCATAGAAATATGTATTTAGTGAACTCGTAAATGTTATATTTATCAAATTAAAAGATAATAGGTTATTGAATTCTCAATCTTATAATATGCTTGAATTCTTTATCATTAAATAACACTAAACCTTCACAAATATTTATTAAAACAAAAAAAAGGTGAAAATTCATTAATTGCTAAATTGAATTAGTAAAGTCAATTTCCCTTATTTGATTTACAATCAAAGCATTCATATGATGTCATATGATGGTTTTATTTGTTGTATAATTGTCTGATTTAATGACAAAATAGATGTATCATTATTATAACACCTATTAGTGGGTATAATATAAACAAAGATTGCGTTCAACACAAGTACATAGAAAATTGTAACCCAATAATATAGAGTTGTGCTTTCATAGAGAAGGCAAAGTGGACTGAACATAGGAAAGAACAAAGTAGTATTTGTTAAGACAGGACTAAAGAAAAAGAAAATATTATTTATTTAAATTGACATATTTAGTGAGTAAACAAAAAGAAAAAATATATATTGAACTTAAAAAAGAATACTATGGTAAATATACCATTTTATCAGGACTAAATAATTCTGATTTGTAGAAAAATATGTAAAAAGTATAGAAATTTTTATAGTTAACTACAATGTTTTTAAAATCAGATCGTTCAACTGACTGATTCGCGGATTGATTGGTTTGATTGATCTAATTCAATCAATCTAATAATAAATAAAATTTAAAAAATATTATTAAAATAATTTTAAAAATAAAAAAATTAAAATATAGATAAATATATTTAAATTACTTTAAAATATAAAAATTACCTTAAAAATTGAATCAAATCTAATCAAATCGGTCATCAACTCTATTTTTTATTTTATCAATTTGATAGATAGTGTAATTCGATTTTCAAAACACATGTTAGTTGATGATGAGGAGATGCACACTAGATCCTAGCAGGAACTTGTTGACTAAGTTTGTGCGGAATATGTTTG
>CATIWR010369285.1:0-28587 GCA_949677035.1 Omphalea diandra
ACTCTCCTGTGTGCTTGATATTATATATATATATATATATATATATATATATATATATATATATATATATATATATATATATATATATATATATATATATGCTTAAAGTACTCATAATAGTGGTCGAGGTAACGCTAAATATTCCATTTACTATCAGGTGTCCTTGAATGCAATTATATATATATATATATATATATATATATATATATATATATATAATTAAATATAATATTTGATCAAAATTATTTAAAACTTCTTAAAAGAATATTAATAGCTTTTTAGAGAATATCAATTTATTGGAAACTTAAAATGCACAATAATCTTATCTTGAAAAAATAAATATGAATTAAATGATGAAAGAAAATGAAATTTGAATCTTTAAATTTCAAATCTGAAATTTTCACTAAACATGAGTAAAAGGTATATTTGTTTGGAAAAATCTTAAATGACAAAATTATTCTAATTTTGAATGTGAAAATGTCTAGAAAGGCCTCTCTATCTGGATAGATTATAGCAAAATATATTTATTGTTTTAAATGATCTACTTTAATTGTTTAACCTAGGGTGAGCCAACCGATCGGTTTGATATTTTATTAAAATTAGTAAAATTGAATTTTATATTTACAAGATAAATCGAATTACATTTATAAAATTTCAGTTAAATTCGATTTGATATAATTAAATTATATGTATCTTAAATTTAATTGAATTTAAATTGATTTAATTTATTAATAATTTTAATTTATTTAATTTTTATATAATAAAAAATTAAAAATTTTTTAAAATTAAAATCGAATCAAATTAAATTTATTAAAAAATTAAACTAAATTAATTCAGTTGATTTTTTCGTATAAAAAATTAAAAATTTATTTAAAATAAAAATTAAATCAAATTAAATTTATTAAAAAATTAAACTAAATTAATTTAGTCAATTTTTTCTGTTCGCCCTAGTTTAACCCATGAAGCATGTCGGCGGCCTTAGTCTTTCAAACCTTTTAGAGCTTAATTAAATTCCAAAATCCAGAGCACGGAATGCCTACCTGACCTTCGCCACATTTGACCGCACGGTTGGCAACGGAGCAGCAATATCAACGGTCAGGGATTGCATCTTCGTGCAGCGTTGAAGACGAGGCCGTTAAACGTGAAGCACTTTGATCCCACATTTGACATATGGGCCCCACGAAATTAATTTTCTCTACACCATGTCTGACTCCAACCCTGAGACACGGTATCGTATCCCATGTGTGCTGTCTCATACTTAAAATACCTTTTTATCCTTGCAACCATCGTCTCACGTTAAAAAAAAAATATCTGCGTTTGATTTTAAAGAAATTTAGTATGAATCAGTAAGTTACTGAGCCCCGTGTTATTTTTATTTTGATACGAAAATTTAAATCAATTAGCTGTAAATTACAATTAATTTAGATTTATTTTTTATCAATAAAATAAAAAATATATTGATTCTAAATTTACTTACAAATAATAAAAATTTAAAATTACTTCATTTCAAAACAATTTGATCCGATATATCATAGGGTATTTCTAATATACAATCATGAAAAGGAAATCACCTGTCCACACCCGATTTTTTTTCTATTTTCAGTCTAAGTAAACGCCACGTGCGATAATCTGCATCAATTACAGCCAGAAGCTTTGGTACGCGGATAGTACGATTCGTCACCGTCATGAACATCGACACGGAATCGACACGTGGCGGTAGAACTGCGATTGGACGATTTTTACAGTTTTGGTAGAGTGGTTTTAGCACGTTGCTATACCGCCGTGTGGCTTTCGCAGTCCCAAAACGGTGACCGAGTGCATGGGTCTCATGTGCAACCTCTACTGTAGACCCGGACAGCACGACCCCCACGTGTCCTTCGTTGAAACCTGGAATTTACTGCGCCGCATGTTATTGCTTTGTCCTACTGAGCTCACGAGCAGCAGCTACACTGATGGTTTCACACTTCGGCTTCCTACGCAAACAGACTCTATTTCGCAAATGGAGGATTGACCTTGAGAAATTGGATATAAGTATATAAGCGGGTTAAATGCAACAACCATAAGTTTACTCTAATGCACCATTTATACTTCATTTTTCTAAAAACATACTAAAATATTTTTATATTTTTATTTCATTATACTAAATAAAAATTTCGTCCATTTTTAATCTAATTTGGGTTAGTCAAACACAAAAAAATCAACAAAATTGAATTTTAAAAATTTAAAATTTCAAAATTACCATTTGTCCTTCTCATTCTATTTTTCTTCCTGACTCTACAAATTCCATAAATACTCACACTCATCTCCCCTCAAATCAAACCAAAACCCACATTCAAATAAAATTATATAAAAAAAAAGGTAGCCATAGCACTACTCCACAAATTTCTATTTGTGAGCATTCTCTCTTCACCATCAAAAGAAACAAAATTAAAATATTGCAAACGCTCTTACTCTATAAAATCCTCTATGCTCCTCCTTCTCTTCCCAGTTCAGCGTCGAAAATAATGTGTAAACCCTACAAATGTTGTAGTAAAACAATAATATTGTCATTGCTAGCACCACTCATATTGATACCAACATTGCAACACAAAACCTAGTAGCAGCTTATCCTCCAACAACAACTCCCTGAATCTCATGTGTCTATGTATGTCGCTACGCACGTATGTAAATATTTTCCAGCTCTGTGATATTTCTTTGTTTTTTGGGTTTTTTAAGATAAATTTTTTAAGTTTTGATTTCAACCACGTATATGGAGATTTTCTATTGTTAAGATGAGTTTTGTTTGATTTATGGACTATTAATTTATGGATTGAAGATGAGGTTTGCTTGATTATTTTCTAAATTCGATTGTTTTTTGGTTTTTTGATTTTGATTTTTTGGTTTTGATTGTTTTCTTAGTTTGATTTTGATTTCTTGGATTTTGATTTTGATTGTTTTCGATTGAAGATATTTTTTGGATTTTGATTTTGATTGTTTTTATTGAAGATGTGAATTGAGTTCCTTGTAACTCATACGCATGAAATATGTGAATTTAAGATTCTAAATTGATTGAATTTGAGGTTGAATTTGAGACTAAATTGAGTGTGATTGAATTTAATATTAAATTTCAATTGAATATGAGATTGATGATATAAATTTCATATTCTAAATCAATTCAATTTCTATTGATTTTGAGATTTAATAGTTTATGAGTATGGTTAATAAGAATTGAAAATTTAATGTAGAAGTAAGGGTATTATAGTTATTTTAGATTAATTTAACACAAAATTTTATAAAAGAAAGAAAAAGTTAATAAAATCAAAATATAAAAATGTTTTTTATATAAATTTTTTAAAATAGAGAATTAAATAGTAAATTAAAGCAAAACCTAGGGTACGAGCGTATTTAACCCTATATAAGCGGATGATTACATAAGCTAGCCCTTTCAAGTAGTCAATTCCCATAAAAAAGTTAATTTAGTTCTTAATGACAAAATTACTCTTAATAATGTGACCAATATCAAATAGTGTCCAAAGGAATAAATATACTAACTACCTCAAAAATGACAATGATATTTCAATAATTAGAATAATAATGACAATCATGTGCACAAGTCTTCCTTCTAAGTGAGCAATGTTAGCAAATTCATGAACCTATTTATCTGCTATATATATATATATATATATCGGCTGTTTAAAATAAAAACATGCTAAGCAATACACCACCTAGGATACAGGAACACTCTTTTTGCTCTATTTATAGAGCAACAAAACCTGCTTCCTCCCAACCCCATAACATAAGGACACTTCTTCTTCCATTACCAAAACCATGACAACTGATATAGATATCATCTCGGTTTTTGCTCTGGCCTTCAAATACAGAGCCTTCATACAAGAAAATTTTGCATGCTTACTTTTGATAGTGGCTCTGCCTTGTCTAGCCATTGCTCTTGTCCACTGGGCTCATCCTGGCGGCCCAGCTTGGGGTAAATACAAGCTTAAGACTGTCTTTTCCACTGTTCCGAGGCGTAGGCCTATTCCTGGGCCAAGGGGTGTCCCTCTAATCGGCAGCATGAACCTCATGGCTTCTCTCGCCCACCACCGGATTGCAGCTGCTGCTAACACATGCAAGGCCAAGAGGCTTATGGCTTTTAGCCTTGGTGATACTCGTGTTATCGTCACATGCAATCCTGACGTGGCCAGAGAAATACTTAACAGTACAGTGTTTGCAGATCGTCCTGTGAAGGAGTCTGCTTATAGACTAATGTTCAATAGAGCAATTGGGTTTGCGCCGTATGGTGTTTATTGGCGAACCTTGAGAAGAATCGCGGCTACTCACCTTTTTTGTCCCAAGCAAATAAAAGCTGCTGAGGCTCAAAGAGCTTTACTCGCTTCTCAGATGGTGACAATGTTTAAGGACCTTAATAATCAAAGTTTTACTGTTCGTGGGGTACTTAAACGTGCGTCCTTGAACAACGTCATGTGTTCTGTTTTTGGACGCCAATATAGATTAGATTGTCTAAATGATGAAGTTGAACAACTTAGAGGACTAGTTGATGAAGGGTACCAGTTATTGGGTACCCTTAATTGGACCGACCACCTTCCTTGGCTAGCAGAGTTTGACCCTCAAAAAATTCGGTTCCGATGCTCAAACCTCGTACCAAAAGTGAACCAATTCGTTAGCCAAATTATCAGCGAACACCGAAGTCCAAACGGTGGCGAAGCACGAGATTTTGTTGACGTTTTGCTGTCCCTTCAAGGCCCCGACAAACTATCGGACGCCGACATGATTGCCGTTCTATGGGTAAGCAAAAGCTTAAGAATATATATAATCATTATTTTTTGAAGCTTAATATTAATAATAATAATAATAAATTTTAATTTTATATGAGTGTCGACCATTTATTAAATAATTATATTGATAATATAATATTTTTAATTAGTAATATAATATATTTCTATTTTATTATCTTCATGTTTATAATAATAAATATTATTTATATAATAAAAAATAAATGACTAATTAAAAATAAATTATAAATTTTCATTTTCTATCAAATATCATAATATTATTATTAAATTTATTATACTAAATTAACTATATTTTTATTTATTTACTCAAAAAATTTAATTAAATAATAATTTTGTATAAATAATAATATATTATAAAAAAATACTAAATTTTAATTATTAGTTTTATATTAATTGTTAATTAATTAAAAATAAATATTAAATTTATTTATTATAATAATATCCAAATTTACAGTAATTTGTTATGCTCTCTAAAAAACGTAATAATTTATTATGAGGAAACATAATTTAGCTTTGTAATACCGTAGTTACACAGACGGTCCTTATATATTTTTTGGTAGCGGATGCGCATCGTCCGGGACAATAGCAAAAGCAAAATAAAAGTTATTTTCATTAAATGTGGGTACTGATTATTCTCATATGAATATTGACATAGGAGATGATTTTTAGAGGGACAGACACCGTTGCGGTTCTGATCGAGTGGACACTAGCAAGGATGATCCTTCATCCTTGTGTTCAGTCAAGGGTCCACGATGAGTTAGACAATGTGGTGGGTAGATCACGGGCCGTTCATGAGTCTGATATCCCGTCCATGGTGTATCTACAGGCTGCAGTGAAAGAAGCATTGAGGCTACACCCTCCTGGTCCACTTCTCTCTTGGGCTAGATTAGCCATAACTGATACAATCATTGATGGTTATCATGTGCCTGCAGGGACCACAGCAATGGTGAACATGTGGGCCATAGCAAGAGACGCAGAGTTGTGGGCTGACCCACTTGAGTTTATGCCCGGGAGGTTTATAGCTAACGACGGGGAAGTAGAGTTTTCTGTGTTCGGATCGGATCTTAGGCTTGCACCTTTTGGGTCCGGTAGGAGGACCTGTCCGGGAAAGAACTTGGGATTAAACACGGTCACCTTTTGGGTTGCGTCACTGTTGCATGAGTTTGAATGGCTTCCATCTGGTGATAATACTAGTGTTGACCTATCAGAGATACTTGGGATCTCTTGTGAGATGGCCACTCCTCTGACCGTAAAAGTGCGACCAAGGAGGCCCTAAAAAACTTCAGTCCTGTATCACATCAGAAAAGGGTAAAAGGTCAAATAAAAAAAGAAAAAGAAGATTACTTATTATATGTGGTAGGGGCTTGCAAATCTCAAAACAAGATCCAACATATGATAATGTTGTCCTGTATATGTCTCTGGGGTGTTAGTTTTAATTTAAGAGTCTGAGTTTGAAGGATGTCATATTCAATGGATGCATAAGGCTGAGTATGATTTCTTAAAACGTTGATTTCAAGTTACAGCACATATGATCACTTCTAAATTCACTCACTTTGAATGTATAAGGAAAGGAAAAAAAACAAACAAGATTTACAAACTTTCGGTAATATGACTAAGGTTTCTTTTTATGCGACCATTTAGATTTTTACTTTTTTTTTAAGTATAAAAATAATCTCTATTTTTATAGAATAACAGTAACTCCACTTATTGCAGGCATAAGAGAAAACTTCTATATACATATATAACTCAATAAAGCAAAACTTTTAAGGTGATTTTGCAAGCTAAACACCTGCTGAATACATTAAAAAAAAGATTCTATAAACTCTTATAAAATTGTTTTTTTAGGTCACTTTTATCTAAACTATAACAAATAAATTCCACGGCTTTTATTATAAGTTAAATAGTAAAAAAAACTAATGGTAGGCTCAAAAAACAATTTTATAAGAGTTTATATTTTCAAAAGATTTTGTAATATTCCATAAAATTCGAATTTGTATAAGTATTTTATTACCATAAAAAATATATAGTTATTTATTTTCTTTGTTCAAAAAATAATTATTTAATCTTAAAATATTTTTTTAAAAGATAATGACATTTATTTTATTAAAAAATGACTTATTTTTATATTTAAATATCCTATAATTTTAAAATTAATTAATTTAATTTATGCCAAGTTAGTTATAATTATTTCGTTTCCAATAAGTGATATTATTTAATTATTTATCTATTTTAAAACAAATATTGGCTATTTTATTTATTTGGTCAATTTTAGTAATTGTCCTACTCCAATAAATAGAACTCCTATCTATTCCAAACTGCCCCGTTTTCTACTCTTGTAAAAAAAAAAAAAATGTAATATCTCAATATTTTATAATTTTAAAATTATATTTGTTTTAAAAAATTATTATTTAAAGATATAAAATAGTATATTCTATTTGAAATTTTAAATAAATAATATATATATATATATATATATATATATATAATGAACTTTCCATTTTATTATATTTATTTCTCTTTTATTTACCAATCGTAATTCCCGTTTTAAAGGAAATAATAAGGAGATTACAGTTTCTTTAAAAAAAAAAATATATTCTCAATAATCCATCACCCATTTATGCTATATTTTTGAATGCCATATAATGCCTATTGTTGTTTCCTTGATGAATACGTATTTCCTTTATCATACCCACGTTTTTATCATACCATTGTTGTTTTCCTTTAGGCGGTTCCAAATCTTGCCCGCCTCCCATTCTGGAAAGCAATTGGGTAAAGAAACTACTTCATTTGCTGTTTCTCCTTTCTTTTCAATTTCCAATTCTTATCTTTATTCTTTCCCTTATTATTTTTTTAATTAAAAAGAGTATTTCATTAATAAAAATTAATAAGTACAACTTGTAAAAAACAAGTGAATTTGACTGCGTTTAAGAAATATATATCAATTTTATTATAAAGATAAGTTTTTCCTTTCATTGATCTTGTTGAAGGAATAATTGTATACAACCCATTGATTGCATTTGATGCATCAACAAAAAACGAATTCCACTCGATGACGATATTGTATTACAAATCAACTTTATTGTCATTTAACAAGTCCAATTTTTTGAATATCAAACTCAAACTTCTCTTAATTCTCATGAAAATAAACAAATTCTCATAAAAAAAGACAAACAAACTTCCATCAAAAGAGACAAAATAAATATTATTTCAACAACAAAATTAATAAACTAAAAAAAATAAATCTAACGTAAGATTCTAAATGAAATTTCAACTAAATAAATTAATTTTCATTGTTAGAATACCTTAATTTATTTCCGAATATTGAGATCTTCATCATACATCTTTGATTTACCATATATTTTCTCAAGGTCACTGTTAAAAAAATATAAAATATTTTACTATCAAAATTCACAAACTCTGACCAACTCATATAAATAAAATGAAAATATAATTTAATTATTTATTGTGATGGAAAAAAATTATGAGAGAAAAAAAAAGTAGAGAGTAAAGGGATAAAATTAATTATTGTTGGCGATAAAGAAAAGTCGTGGACGATAGCTAAAAAAAAATAAAAAAGATATCTCTATAGACAATGAGTAAGGTTTGAAATATATAAATACTTAGTGATAACATATCACTTGTCAAATTTTCTTTTCCTTAGTTTTCAATCTATAGAGAAGGATTAATTGATTAAAACTCTGGGCTCTATATTTTAGATGGTTCTTTCTTTTGCCATATCCTCTCTGAAGTCTTATTTTTCATTTGCAAGTAAGTATTTCTTTCATATATTTAAAGCTCATTGCATTCAATATTTTGTACATTAATAAGAATTAATATAGATTTAATATAAAAGTATTCTTTTCTGTGTGATCCTTCTTTTACATATTTATTAGGTTTATTTATCCTTTGTATAACAATATGATATATTTTATAATAGCTTTATGATATTCATAAATTATTTGGTACCTATATTACAATTCCTGTGGAGCTCTTGTCATTATAGTCTTCGAACCTATATATTTACAAGTTAAACGTATTTCGTGATCCTTGAACCAATCGATGTACGCTTGTCTATGCCTCATCCTTGAACCGATTTCCTCTCTTAGGTGTAGCTTTGCTTTTCATTTGTTTTTTTTTTTTTTTAATGGATTTTAAGGTTGTCAATGAGATGTTTGTACAATTCTTCTTATCTTCATTCTTATACTATTAAAAGAATAACAAATATCAAGTATATATTTATATAAATATAATATTTTAACTTTGCTCTTTTAAATATAGGTTCTGAAAGGTAGGGAACCACGTTGTTTTGCAATTGTTAACATATTATTATTATTATTATTACTAGAGTCTTTATTAATTTGGAATTTAATTTTTTTATAAATTTTATTGAGGTAAACTTTAAACTTTTTTTTCACTAATATAATATGGTAGTAAATTTCTAATGTTATTATCCTATCATTCTTAATTAAAATTTTAAAATTTAGTATATGAATTATTAAATTAAAACAAATTTCTTAAAAATAGTAGCTTAAATTATCTATCATATAATCATTAGAATTTTGATTTATTTTATAATAGTTATGTAACCATATCATATAGATATAAATGTATAGTGCCATCAACAATCCGTGTCAGTGGATTGTCGAAATTGTATAATTTAGAAAACTTCCATTTTCTTTTTACCTTATTATTCGGTCTTATTACTTTATTAGGGAATTTAGATCTTTCTTGTATTAGTTGAGATTATTTTTTTTGTTTGAATTTAACTTATGTTTTGAACTGTTAGAACTTAGCTTATATCGGAGTTCATGTGAATAGTAATTATAGTATATGACATATATTTTGTTTCTCTTTAAAAAATTTTCTTAGCATGAAAATATTTATAAATTTAACAATAACCTTTTGAACATAACTTATAAAACACTTTTTCATATAAATATTTCGTAAATTGATTATTATTGTTTGTTTATAATTATTTATCAATTATTGGATTTAAATATTTATGAATTATTCTTTGCATTTAGAGCCGATAGCCTTTTAGGAACAATCATTTAAATTGTTTGAAATTTTATTTTTTATTTTGAATTTGTAGTCTATAATTTAGAAATTGAATGCTTTGAATCTATTTGATTTATTATATTGATTCGGAAGTATTTAAATTCTGAATGGCTACTATTTGATTTATGTTATTTATATAACCATTACTGAGATTTGAATTTCTACGATTTGCATTATATTCTAATGCCCATTTGAATGAGTTTTGATTTTTAAATTAATATTTAACATCCAATTATCTGTAATTAATTATTTGTTATTTGGGATTGGCCGGGTGGACCATTACAATAATATGATTGCATTATTTGCTATCATGCATCATAATTCATTGAGTATTACATTAGAGTCATGCATTGATATCTTTGAAGGAGGTGTATATCTAATTATCAGGTAACACGCTTATCATTTGAGTTTTTAGTAATGTGTACTATCATCACTCTGGATTATTGTATCTAAAGATTTTTTTGAAATATTTTTATTATTTTAATTGAATTAAAGTGATTTCAAAGTCTTTATTGGTTTAAGTGATGTTTCAACTGTTTGTAGCATTGATATGTTTAGAAATATAAAATTATTGTAAAATTATTCGAGCATTTGCTCATTTTTATTCGATTATGTACTATAATTATCATTCATTGAATATTAGCTTAAATTGCATCTATTATTTTTTTAGATCATTAGATATTTGTAATTAGTCCAAACTATAATATGCTTTTCCCTGGAGGTTTTTTTTTTTGGTATCCATTAGGTATGCCCGAACTTTATTTTTCTCGAGTTAAGTTTTGTTTTAATTATTTGGATGTTTTGAATTAATTTTATTCTATAAAGACTCTGTAGTTAGTTTTTGAGATTCTTTATATTTATTATTTCTTGTTCAAATTTATTATTAAATATTCATAAGTTATCTTGTTTCAGTTAATAATTATTAATTCCTTTAAACTTATTAGAATTATTTTTTGTCAAAATTTGCATAGATTAATATAATATTAATTTATGTACCAGTCACGATCCTGATTTGGATCATGACAAATTAAACATTTTACATGATTTTTCTTTGACTTTTTCCACTAGAGCTCTATCTCTTCAAAAATTTCAGCAAATAAAAATGCTAATCAATACAAAAACACTTCAACACAAAAATTAATATTTTCAAGATTTTTTTATCATTTTTAAACATCATTTATTCAAATGATTAAAACTTACCTTTTCATCTTGGAGCTCAGGACATTTTTTTACTATTGTTTTGGTCTTTTCTACATACATTATGAAAGAGGAAAGTAGCAATGGAAGAATAGAATATTATACCTCATTATCAAGGTCAAATGACCAATTCATCTAAAAAAAAAAAAAAGAAGGTCAAATGACCAATTAAAAAAGGTACCGAACTTTATTTTTAATTCGATTTGAAGTTAGCTTGAATTTTATAATGAAATAGAATCATGACATATAGATTGGCCATTTAGTTATGTTTTTTTAAAAAAATGTTTAATGCTAAAAATTCTGCAATTGAGTCCAAATAAATTACTAAACCATTAGCCAAAAGATGATGATGGAGGCTTATTCTGATCATAATTATGGATTACAATTGGATGGTTAAACGGAAAAAGGGACAAAAGATTTTAGTTCGATGAGAATAAACAAGCACACCACACAATACAAAGAAGATCCCATTCCTTCTAAGCCAAAATTTGTTGCTTTGTCATATCTGAAATCTGATCCTAGAGACGCCAATGATTTGCTCCTGTAATTACTTATATAATCATCAGAAAAGAATTTGTGTCATGATTTAATTTGATCATTAAAATAATAGAGTTAGATTCTAAAGCAACATTTTCCTTTCCCCATCCAAAATGATACAACATGATTAATAACATTAAACAAGAGTTTATAGTTGGTTAGGGTTACAAACTGGAACTGTACATGAGTTTATCAAGTGATTAAGTTGAATAATTAAATGAAGTTAGAGAAACATGAGCAGGGGATATATGCTGTGTTTGGATAGATCTATGATACCCTAAATGAGTTGTTCAGCACAAACCGATTTTAATACTTATTGATATCTGAAAAAGGGAACAAAATAGATCCAGAAGAAACTTTTAAATGAATGCTTAGGACCATCTTAAATGGGGTTGGTGTGGAAAAAGATTATATATGTCCGTCTCGAATAAAATCTTGGAAGGAATAACTAAAGTATAATGTCACCTCGAGCTCAAAGGTTATGGCATTATTATTATTATTATTATTTAATGTAGTTGGTTGCACCTAAAATATGTATATAAAAGGTGGATGCTCCACAGTATTATCATATAATCACTCCCTCGATAATCTTCTTGATTGGTTAATAGTGAATGTATAGTATGTGCCTCGGTCATGTCATCTTCTACTACTGTTCCTTGGCTTAATTTTCTCTGCTGCAACTATATATTTCCTTCATTAATTGTTTACCAAGAAAACTGTAGACCAGACCAAAAATAAAATTTTCATTGGGGGAATGACCTATTCTAGCTAAGTTAGCTATGGCGGTAAGATAACAAAGAAAGAGGAGGCAAATTTTAGAAAGTGATTTTATCTTTTCTTTATTGGGTGATGATATTGACATTTGAGACAACATAACTAAAATTAACAAACAAATGTCAAAATTAAAATCCACCTAGTATAATCTTTATGATTGATTTACTTCCATCTCCATGCTTCTGTTAAGCTTTTGTCACAAGTGGCATGAGACGCTAAGCATATTTTATCCATTACCAGTATTTGTGCATGCCTAAAGAAGTCAGGATTTTTTTTTTTTTTTTTTTAAAGGGACAATGGCTTCAAAGCTAAAAAATAATATCTTATACCTTTTGTTCAAAGATTCAAAATATGAAAAAAGGCAAGAATCTTTTCGACCTTCCCCACCCCACCATGCCATGCCATATCTCATATATATGCTAGCTACTCAGAAACGAATTTATAAGATTATGGCATCAAATCTAATGATTTCCCAGAGTTATCTAAGCTAAGTGGATTAGGCCTTAACTATCCCACTTAACTATATTACATTTTTTATTCTTTTTTAGACTATTAATTATAATTTATGGTTTCTCTTTCATGCATTTGTTTGCTACGAAGATTAAGTTTCGTTCTCATTGATCATTATTTTATGTGGATAAACAAAGCAACTCTCTCCCTGTGTTCTTACTGTTTAAGTGTTAGAAAATTCACTTGAAAGCTACTTAATTTTTTTTTTGGGGGTATATATTACAACTTTTTAAAAAGAAGATGTCTATGAAGTCTCCCTATGTACTATGAAAGTTCATTGAATCTATTTGCATTATCTGTCAGTATTAATTTGATATCCGTAATTGTTACTTTTTATTTTTATTATTATCAATTTGAGAATAAAAAAGTAAATTATGATTTAAATCAATTCAATTTGAAGTCTGAGTATAATATTTGAAACCTTTTTCTTTTTTTATTTTATCTCAATTTAATAAATAATTTACTATAACTTAAAAATAGAAGTGACAAATGAATTGGATTGGATAAGTCAAAATTGAATCAATTTTAAATTATATTTTTTTTATTAAATTGAATCGAGTTAAGTTATATTGAATTATAGATATATCGATTTGAGTTATTATGTTGAAATAAAAAAATTTACTATTTTTAAATTATAAATTCAAATTTAATTAAAAAATATAATTTTAACTATTTTTTATAAAAAATTATTTAATTTTAAATATTTTAATAAATTAAATTTGAATTGATTCAGATTGGCCGATTTCAGTGGCATGGTTTTGCTTAGGAATTAATGGTTTAACTACCAAGTTAAAAAGTCACTGTATATTTGTGATCACAGATAAAATCAAGCCTTCTTTGAAGCATTACAGCACCAAATTCTGAACCCAACTGATACAAACCAAACTTCTTTGTGCCCAATTTTGAAAAATTAATACCAAGACCTGAACTCTGCTAATATGAGCCGCTTGATTTTTTTTCTTTTCTTTTGGTACAAGATGAGCCTCTTAATTTATTGCTGTGACATAGTTAACACCAATGGCGCATGCAATTGAGTTGTATAAAAAATGGCTATGACATGGCATCGACCTCAAAAAATTTAATTAAGGTGGTTAATTTTTTATATAATCATAGACTTGGACATTAGTCCTTAAACTGGACACCTTAAAGACATGATTAAAATAATTAAATATGTGAAATAAGAATATGGCTATTACATCAATTAAAAGAACTAGTAAATGGAACGTAAATAATAGTTTATTTTTAGATAAAATAAAATATTTTTTGTTCAAATACAAGATAACTAATATAATATAAAGAAAATTAAAATTAAAATTCATAATAAATTATATTGATATTAATTATGTTGAATTTTAAAAAAAATGATCTTTATAGAAATACAATTATATTGATAAATATTAAATTTGATATAATAGTGAAACATATACTCTATTAAATGGTTGTATTTAATTATAACTACACATTCTTATACAATTATATTAATAAAATATTAAATTTGATATAATAGTGAAACATATACTCTATTAAATGGTTATATTTAATCATAACTACACATTCTTATACAATTATATTAATAAAATACTAAATTTGATATAATAGTGAAACATATTCTCTATTAAATGGTTGTATTTAATCATAACTACACATTTTTATCTTCAAACAGAGTTTAATTGAATTACTACAAAAATCGAATCAATTGCTTCAATAATATTATTGTAAATTAATTTCAAGAAAGAATAATAATAACTTTAATATAAGAAAAATCTGGACTTGAACATGAGCACATAAACAAGACAACTTAGAGACATGATTAAAATGTTTATAAATTTGATGATCACAATAGGGCTATTACATCAATTAAAAAACAAGTGAATATTATATAAATTAATGCTAGCTGTAGCAGCGTCATTGATGATAATTAAAAGATTCATTACAAACGATTAGGAAGAAATGTTTTATTTTCAGTCCTTGTTTTTGGGAAAACAATAATCCTAATTTCAGTTGTTATTTATGTAGCATATGTTTTTAACATTTTAAAATAGGAGAATGGAGTATGCATGAATACAGAATAGCATCTATTAAACTAAAGAGTTTCACTTAATCAGTGAAGCAATATTGTTTTGACTTAAATCAATCATTTCTATCATTAGATTAGAAAGGAAAGGAATTATACCAATCTAATCATAACCTTTTTCGCCTTTTTATATATAACATAATCGTCCTCCACATAGAAATTGGACGCTGGAAGCATTGTCGAGAACACCATCGCTGATTCCACAATATATATCCATTAGAAGCAAATTAGATTAAATACGAATATTGTTCAATTGTCAGTCTATCTTCGAAAATTATTATTATTATTATTCTTAAGGTGATTTGGAAATACAAAGTCGCTAAAGAAAGAAAAATAGAGACATCAAAACAAAGTGGAACAACAAAATCATACGTGTATAAGGGATAATAAGTTGTTGTCGTGCATTTGGATCTCATGCAATTAAGACGGTTGAGAGGAACACTATAGTGGAGCCAACGAAAGCGATCTAATGAACAATTCAAGCCTGTCTACTTAATCAAACTGATAAAGACCTCCCTCCCACCATTCTCCAGCTGTTTCTTTATAATTCAATGACATTACTGCACAACGATTGCATTAATAATTTAGTGATCGAATATCTAATTTTTAATATCAAATAAAATTTATTATAAAAGTAATAATAAGAATATTGCAAAAATAAATCTATTACATGTCAATGCATTATTGATGATATTTATTTATATTACAGTGCAAATAAATATATAAAAGGTCAGAAACTAAACCGGACAGTTCCAATGCCCCACCAGGCATCATCAAAAACACTATCACCTTATTTTCCTTTGGATCTCTCTGCGCCCAGATTGCGACCCGCATGAGAAATGTAAGCACAACCAACAAAATTATAACATGACTTGTGTTCGGATAAGGAACAATTTTGATGAATTTCGAAACATAAATATATGTTGTTACTAGATGCTGTATGTATATTCCGCAAACTAGTTCAAGTCCTTGTCAGTTCGATTTCATTTATATAGATAAATGATATAGTTTCTTTAATTAATTAAAGGTTTTGTTAATTTCTTTAAAAGGGTGTCATATAAAATGTCAACTTGCTTACGAAGAAAGCGATGCCAATCATCAACTAGAGTTATCTTAATTAATTTTAAATTTGAATTGAGAATAGATTGGGATGTATGTCGAGATCTTTATGATTTTAAATTTTTGTTTCTCTAACTTTTTCAAGTTATTTTGGTCTTTAATGAGATAGTTCAACAAGAACTAGACATTCGTCGATTTTATAAAAAGAAAATTAGAGTGGAATTTGTACATATATACTTTGATGATGTATGTGATTGAGGAAATCAATATTTATAATTAATTATAGTTTCATACTTAATTTTAGATAAATATTTATTATTTATTAAATAATTATACTAACAATATAGAATATTTTTTACAAATGATAATATATTATATTTTTATTTTATCATATCACAAGTAAGTTAATAATTAAATATTTAATTTACTAAAAATAAAATAATATAAAAAGGTATAAAAAATTTTCACATAAAAATACTAAAATATATATAATTAATTCCTATCTCAAACTCAGTTTTAGATGAGTATTTGACATTTATCAAACTAATATAATATTTTAAATAAGTGATAATATGACATATTTTTATTTTATCATTTGGTAAATAAGTTAATAATTAAATATTTAATTTACTTAATCAATCAAAAAAGAAAATAATATAAAAAATTTAATAATATAAGAAGTTTTTCACCTAAAAATTATTTAGGTTAACACATTCATAATTTCATCATTTTCATCTATATCTGTTTATATTGGTGTGATTGGGTTGAAAATTAAAAGACCTAGCTAGCTAAGCTGAGGGTTTTAGCCATCGTACCGTAATATTAATGTATGGGAAAAAAAGGCAAAGATCATTATGTCATTAACCTAATTATTAAATAGTCATGAATAAATAAAGATCATCGACGTCGTACTATAATTATCTTCTAATTTGGATTTCTTATGCATGTCCTAATCATATCCTATTATAAACTTTCCTGTCTATCTCACTATTTGTTCTGTGTATAGCTGATGATCTTACTTCACTTTACAATGTCTAATCTACTTGCCATTTCACCAATGCAAAACATATTCCAGAAATCTCCTAGATTAATATGAGCTATTAATCATACAGATAATAAACTTTTAATTTTCTAGTGTCGGCAGCACTGTCATTTTTTTTTTTTCATTAAACAAACTACATCATGGACTGCGGCGATCAAAACAAAAGGAATATAGATGTTCAAGTTCAATATACATGTCTGCTCATAATACCGAGTGTTTGGATTGCGATGATCAAAATCATCACCACTATAATTCAGACACATATAAACATTTCACATTTGCCATTATATAATTAGAGAACATGCCATTTCTGATGTTTCTCTCGTTTTAGTTTTTAAGTAATTAGAAGTCAAGGAAAATGTTTTCATAAAGTTACCAAGTCTACCTAACTTTTATAAAATCTGCCAGGGGCTGATAAATCATAATTCCAATTAGTACTTGTACGAAATTTATGAGAAAGAGAGCATTATCTGTGGTCATGGCTTCTATTGGTCCTAGTAATAAACGGATTCTTGCCATTTATATATGGGTTAACGATAGTATTTTGTTTTGGTAAATTTCACCAACGATCACTAAAATATGCTCATAACTCTATTATGGTAACATGTTTTTCATTTAATCAATTTAATTACTAAATTATGATTATTATTCTAATATGGTATACTTAGTCAAATTTTTGCTAAATTAGTAGTCAAATTTTTGCTAAATTAGTTGATGTGATGGTTAGAATTTACTAAAAAATTAAGATTATGACACGTAGCAAGTGGATTTCACAATTAAACATAAAAAAATTATCGTTAACTATACAGTGTTGTTCAAATTCAATACTTGTAGTATTAGTTGATTGAAATTAATTCTTTTACTTTTTAATTTATGATTATTTTGCAATTCATTTTATATTTTTACATTATTATTATTAAACTCTGACTATTATATTAACTAATTTGATTGAAAATTAGTTAATTATACCATATTATAATAATAATTATAGTTTAATGATCAAATTAATCAAAATAAAAAAGATGCTACCGTGTCTATATTTTTTTAGTACCACGATAGTATTTAACAAACTTTTCCCTCTATATATATTGCAACAGATCTCCTTCCAAATCAAAACCATACTCTTCTTCTTCTTCCGTTATTAAAACCATGACAACCGACATACATACCATCTGGATGTTTGCTTTGGCTTCCAAATGCAGAGCCTTCACACAAGAAAATATTGCATGCGCACTTTTAGTCATGGCTCTGCCTTGGCTAGCCATTGTTCTTCTCTACTGGGCTCATCCTGGGGGCCCAGCTTGGGGTAAACACAAGCTCAAGAACAGTTTCTCTTCTACTGCTAGGCCTATTCCAGGGCCGAGGGGTTTCCCTGTAATCGGCAGCATGAACCTCATGGCTTCCCTCGCCCACCACCGGATTGCAGCTGCTGCTAACACATGCAAGGCCAAGAGGCTCATGGCTTTTAGCCTTGGTGATACTCGTGTTGTCGTCACATGCAATCCTGACGTGGCCAAAGAAATACTTAACAGTACAGTGTTTGCAGATCGTCCGGTTAAGGAGTCTGCTTATAGACTAATGTTCAATAGAGCAATTGGGTTTGCGCCCTATGGGGTTTATTGGCGAACCTTGAGAAGAATTGCGGCTACTCACCTTTTTTGTCCCAAGCAAATAAAAGCTGCTGAGGCTCAAAGAGGTGTACTCGCTTCTCAGATGGTGACAATGTTTAAGGACCTTAACAATCAAAGTTTTGCTGTTCGCGGTACACTTAAACGTGCGTCCTTGAATAACGTTATGTGTTCTGTTTTTGGACGCCAATATAGATTAGATTGTTTAAATGATGAAGTTGAACAACTTAGAGGACTAGTTGATGAAGGGTACCAGTTATTGGGTGCCCTTAATTGGACCGACCACCTTCCTTGGCTAGCAGAGTTTGACCCTCAAAAAATTCGGTTCAGATGCTCAAACCTTGTACCAAAAGTGAACCGATTCGTTAGCCAAATTATCAGCGAACACCGAAGTCCAACTGGTGGCGAAACTCCAGATTTTGTTGATGTTTTGCTGTCCCTTCGAGGCCCTGATAAGCTATCGGACGCCGACATGATTGCCGTTCTATGGGTAAGCAATTTACATATACATATATATACAGCAGTTAGTTTTTTTTTTTGAAGCAATAGTAGTAATTTTTTTTTTTTAAACAAAACCTATTATTAATAATAATTAATAATTTATTTTTAGGAAGCATATGGACCTTAGTAATATCTTTGGTACAAACATGTATCTTATACGTTGTTTGGTAGTGGAAATTGTTGTCTGCGAATAGAAAAGCAAATAAAAAATTATTTGAACTATCAAATATTAGAAAAAAAAATTTCATGACCTAAGTTGATCACGTTAAGTTGCAGATTAGTCACACAATAGACTTTAGATAATAATTTTTTTATAAAATATAAATTATCATTTAAAAAGTAAAAATTATCAAATATAATAAATTATTATTAGTTAATTTATAATATGAAGTGATGAACTCAAAATATATTAAAATTTTTCAAATATAGGTACTGATTAATCTCATGTGATGAATGGTTATATAGGAGATGATCTTTAGAGGGACAGACACAGTTGCGGTTCTGATCGAATGGATACTAGCACGGATGGTTCTTCATCCTGATGTGCAGTCAAGAGTCCACGATGAGCTAGACGGTGTGGTTTGCAGATCACGGGCCGTTGCTGAGTCTGATATCGCGTCCATGGTGTTTCTACTGGCTGTTGTGAAGGAAGTATTGAGGCTACACCCTCCTGGCCCACTTCTCTCCTGGGCCAGATTAGCCACAACTGATACAACCATTGATGGGTATCACGTGCCTGTAGGGACCACGGCAATGGTGAACATGTGGGCCATAGCAAGAGACCCAGAATTGTGGGCTAACCCACTTGAATTTATTCCCGAGAGGTTTATGGCTAAAGATGGGGAAGTGGAGTTTTCTGTATTTGGATCGGATCTAAGGCTGGCACCTTTTGGATCGGGTAGGAGGACTTGCCCGGGAAAGAACTTCGGATTAAACACGGTCACCTTTTGGGTGGCATCACTGTTGCATGAGTTTGAATGGCTACCAGCCGATGATAACACTGGTGTTGACCTGTCAGAGGTACTTGGACTCTCTTGTGAGATGGCTAGTCCTTTGACCGTGAGGGTGCGACCCCGGCGACCCTAATTTGTGGCAGTTATGACCTTAGGGTCAAAAAAAAAAAAAAAGAAAAGAAGAATACTTTATAATATGTGGCAGGGGTTTTTACAGATCTTTAAAACAAGATCCGCCATATGATAATGTTGTCTTGGGTATGTCTGTTGGTAATTTGGCAGTTATGACCTCATGTAATACTACAAGTTTCAATTTCTCAATTTCTTCCCACTAATTTTTTTTTCTTAAAGTTATTGATTAATCCTCTAAAAGTCTATAATTCTTAACATAAGATTAAGCAATTTTATTCATGAAGTATTTGGCATTTAGATTTAAACTATTTTCCTAATAGCATAATTTAAAATTCTATTAAAAAAACAGTTTGAAACTGTTATTTTGCTATTTTAGTACTTTTATTATTAAAATATATGAAAAATATCATCAAAATAAATTTTAATTAACATTTTAATATAATATTTTTTTAACATTAATTCAAACCAATTTTAAATAGACTTTTTTTTAGTCTCCTTTAATATTTTCTCTATCACTTAGCTCCAACGTCCATGTCTCCTAATATTGTTTTTTTAAAAAAAAGATTAATTAGGCACGTTATGCTCTAATTAAAAATATACTTCTTTTTCTATATTCCTATTGATTAATCATATGGTTAATGTAATATCTCAATATTTTATAATTTTAAAATTTATATTTGTTTGAAAAAATTATTATTTAGAAATATAAAATAGTAAATTCTATTTGATAATACCTTGCATTTTATTTATTTATTTATTTCAAATGAAATAATACAGTTAATAACATTTTATTTTAATTATTTTATTTCTTTTACTTACCAACAGTAATCCCTATTTTAAAGGAAACAAAGAGATTACAAATTATTTAAAAAAAATTATTATTCTCAACCTTCTACCACCTACTCAAGCTATATTTCTGAATGTTATATAATACCTATTCATATTGAACACATATTTTCTTATCATACCCACGTTTTCATCATACCTATTGTTGTTTCCCTTTGTCTTATATATATATATATATATATATATATATATATATATATATATATATATTCTAAGAGGTTTGGGAGGTCTCCTACACCTTAAGACTATCATTTATTAGTAGCAACACCTAAGAGAGATATTGTGAACACTAGTCTAATATATAGGGGTTGTATAGTACGGATTGGCGATAGAGATTTAGCAGCAGACCTTGCAATGTTAAAGATTTTAGAGTTTGATATCATCTTAGAGACAAATTGATTAATTTTTACTGTACTTCTTTAGATTGATTAAATAAAACTGTCATCTTTAAGATTTTTAGTAAGGTAGAGTTTCAATTTCAGTGAGATCGCAACAATGCTCCATATAACCTCATTTTTGCAACCAGTGTGAGGAGGCCTTTGATAAGTAAGATGCATTAGCTGGCAGATCAGGAAGTGCAGCTAGATATCTCATCTAGAAATTTCTTAGCTCAATTTTAGGTTAGACCTATCTTGTTAGATAGGATTAAGGCCAACCAATATTAAGTTCAAGGCTTGAAAAAGATTGTGGATGGTGTATGCCAGGGTCGCAATAAGGAGTTTGTGATAGGTGATTATAGAGTTCTTCGATATGGTTCTCAATTGTGTGTTCCTAGAGTTGAAGGCCTAGTGAAAGAAATTTTAGAGGAGACACACAACTCGACTTACTTAGTGCATCCAAGTTCGACTAGAATGTACAACAATTTAAGGGAGTTTGATTGGTGGATTAAGATGAAAAAGCATATTATACAGTTTGCGACTAGCTGCCTAACTTGCTAGTAGGTTAAGGTAGAACATTGGAGACCTTATGGATTGCTTAAGCAATTTACAAGCCCTCAGTGGAAGTGGGAGGAGGTTGTCATGGACTTTATTATTGGTTTGCCATGTACTCGAGAGGGCTATGATTCTATCTAAGTTACTGTTATTAGGTTCATGAAATTTGTGCGTTTCTTAGATGTGAAGATTACTTATAGATTCTCGCGGTTAACTTATTTATATTTGGATAGGATCGTTAAACTTCATGAGGTTTTAATCTCTATTGTGTCAAATCATGGTACTTACTTTATATCTCGATTCTGAAAAAAGTTTCAAGAAATTTTGGGGACTAAATTATATTTCAGTACTGTTTTTACCATTGGATTGACGGATAACCTAAAAGAACTATCTAGACTTTGGAGGATATGCTTCATGCCTATGTGATGGATTTTGGTGGTTGTTAGGATGATCATTTACCTCTAGTGGGGTTCGCTTACAACAACAACTATCAAGCCAGTATTGAGATGGCACCTTATGAGACTTTTTTTGGACGAAAGTGTAAATCACCTATCTATTAGGACGAGGTTGGAATGAGACGACTTATCATATCAAAGTTAATACAACAGACATCGGACAAAGTTTGTTTGATTTGAGGTAGACTTTTAATTGATTAGAGTTGCCATAAGAGTTATATAGATCCTAAGCATAAGGGTAAACTTTTTTGTTGGTGATCATGTGTTTTTAAGAGTTTTTTCCATGAAAAGAATCATGAGATTCAGGAAGAAAAGGAAATTGAGTCCTCATTACATTGGGTCGTTTAACATCATTAAAAGAGTTGGAGAGATGACTTATCGAGTGACTCTTCCACCATACTTTTAGCTTTTGGTGTTCCACGTCTCCATGTTGAGAAAGTACATATCCGACCCATCTCACATGTCACATCTGCAGACTGTGTAGTCTAGAGGTGATTTGTCTTGCGAGAAACAATCAATGCAGATTCTAGACCATCAGATTATGAAGCTTCGTTCTAAAAACATTGGTTGAGTCAAAGTCTTGTGGCCTAATTACTTTAGTAATGAGGCCATGTGGCAAACTAAATATGAAATGCGAAGCAAATATCCTTATTTGTTTGAGTCATGCTAGAATTTATCTTTATTTAATCATTTGTTACAATTCTACTGATAAAAAATTTGGGGACCGAATTTTAAAAAGGAAAGAATGTAATATTTCCATATTTTAAAATTTTAAAATTTATATTTGTTTGAAAAAAATTATTATTTACAGATATAAAATAGTAAATTATATTTGATAATACCTTATATTTTATTTATTTATTTGAAATGAAATTATACAGTTAATAACCTTTTATTTTAATTTAAATTATTTTATTTCTTTTATTTACCAACCGTAACCCCTATTTTAAAGGAAATAAAGAGATAACAAATTTTTTTTAAAATATTATTCTCAACAGTCTATCACCCACTCAAGATATATTTATGAATGTTCTATAATACATATTACTGTTTCCATATTGAACACCTATTCCTTTATCATACCCACGTTTTCATCATACCTATTACTGTTTCCGTTTAGGCATTTCCAACTCCTTGATCACGTCCCATTTTGAAAAGCTATTGGGTAAGGGAAACTGCCTTCTTCATCTGCTGTTTCTCATTCTTTCTCAAATTTTCATTTTATCTCTAGTCTTTTCTTTATTGTTCAATCTACAGAGAATGGCTAATTGATTAAAATTCTGGCTTTATATTTTGGATCATCCTTTCTTTTGCCATATTCTCACTGGTCTTATTCTTTTCGCTGCAAGTATTTCCTTCTTATAATTATGCCTTATTGAATTCCATATTTTTACGTAAATAAGAATTGATAGGGATTTAACAAAAAAGTCTTCTTTCCTGTGTGATTCTTTATCTTCATATTTATTAGGTTTTATTGGTCCTCTGTAAAGCAATTTGATCATATTTTATGGCAACTTTATGAGACTCATAAAATATTCATAAATTGTTTGGTACCTACATTTCAACTCCTGTACAGCTTTTTGTCATTTAACCGATATATACATGTATAAACCTAACGTGTACATGCCGTTGTACACTTGTCCATGCCTCATCCTTGAACCAATTTCCTCTCATGTGTAGCCTTGTCATTTCTTTTGTTTTTATGTGTAATTGTTCCCATGAATTCACCTCTGTATGACTAGTGCTTTGTTTATCCTTTTCGTCCATATGTGATTTTGTTACAAAACTCATGTCTGCAATATTAGTGCAAATTTTATTTTATTCATTATATATATATATATATATATAATTTATGAAAAAAATTGAGATATAAATGATTAATTATTTTGATTAGTCCTTCATTTGGTTCCATAAATTTGATTCTTCACTTTTTGATCTCACTCTAATTAAATAAGTGAGTGACATTTTTATATTAATTATCTTGTCCTTATAATTATATAAAAAATCTAGATCCTTCTTTAGTTAAAATCATTTACTTTTTTGCTTGGACTTAGCTTACATTCTAGATTATCTAGGCTTAACTTATTTGTGAAGTTCTGTTGAGTGGTAATTATAATACATAATATATGTTTTGTTCATTTTTAAAAACTTCTTAGCATGACAATATTTGAATAAGTAAGTTTTGACAAAAGCCCTCTTGAATGTATTTCATAAAATGTTTCTTAATATTACCCTTTATCAAATGAATTTTATTATTTATCTACAATTATTTATAAATTACTAGACTAAATATTTTGTGCATTTAGAGTTCTTAGTTATCTGGAAACAAACTTTTAAATTGTTTGAAATTTCATTTGATATTCTAAACTTGTATGATTTTGTGAAAATGAATACTTGAGATATATTTGATTTAAATTGTCAATTCCGAGATATTTGGACTTTAGATTATTAATATCCAATTTGAGTATTGTATGTATAATATTGATTCTAATATATGAAATTCTATGATTCGAATTTTGATTTAAAATATAATGATTGTTTGAATGACTTTGAATTTTTAATGGTATATATATATATTATTTGGATCTTGCTGTTTAGACCATCACAATAGTAGAATTGTATTATTTATTCTCACACATCATAATTTATTGAGTATTGTGTTAAAATCATGCATTGATATATGTAGAGAAGATGATCTCCATCTAATTATTTGGTAGCACGTTTACCATCCGAGCCATTTGTGATGTGGATTATTATCACTCTAAAGTATTATTCCTAAAAAATGAATTGATTTAAAATGTTTTACTAGTTTAAAAGAATTAAATGTTGATTTGAAACCTCTATTAGTCTGATTGTTTGAATTCATTTTTAGTTGTTTATAACATTAGCATGATTAGCAATATTAAGTCATTGTGAAATTATTCGAGCATTTGTCTGTTTCTATTTCGTTGTGTGTTATACTTATCATTCACTGAGATTAGCTTAACCCACGTTTTGCCATTTTTTTCAAATCATTAAACATCCGTAGTTGGTTCAAGTTTCGATTTGTTTTTTTTTAAAGGATTGATTTTATTCATTTTTTACGTTCATTGGATATGCTTAAACTTAATTTTTCTCGGGCTAACTTTTATTATAATTGTTTGAGTGATTTACTTGATCTATTTTGTAGAGAATCCATAGTTTAATTTTGAGTTTTTTTATTTTATTATTATTTGTTCAAATTTATTTTTTAGATATTATGAGACCATATTATTTAACTTAATGATCATTGATTATTGCTTTCTTTCAGTAAAAATATATTTTCTGTTTAGACTTGCATGAATTAATATGACATTAATTTATGTGTAGACCACACTTTTAAATTGAATTTGTGATAATTAAAATATAGCAAGCATATAGATTTTTTTTTTCTATATTTCTATAAATTGAATAATCATATGATTATAAACGTTTGTTAAACTCCATAATACTTTGTTATATCTAGTAAACTTTAAAGTCAGATAATCATAATAAAAAGCTCCATGCTATATATATATATATATATACATTTTAAGTGGTTAATATGGATTATCAAGCTCTATCAATTAGTAAATTAATCAAGCAAACAAAATAAATAATTTACTAAAATATATAGTAGTTCATCAAATCAATTAGTTAAATAAAAATTATTCAAACACATTTATGAATGACAAAATTTTAATTTAAATAAATTTGAGTTAAAAAATTATAAAAAATCATAAACATAATTTCGATTATGTCAATTGAAGACTGGAGATTAAAAGATGCACATCTTCTTTGGAGAAAGGTTAAAGGCTTCTAACATCTTCATGTAGAGGTAGCAAATGAAAGAGATTAAATTGATTTAGACTGAGTTAAATTTGAGTGATATTTTTTAGTATCAAATTAATTTTAGATTTTTTTTCCCAAAAAGAATCGAATCAAGTCACCAAGGCAAGATATCTCAAAAAAATTGATTATTTTTTAAAAAATTTGAATATTTTTTAAAAATGTGAATAAAATTATTCATAATTTTGTTTGTTATTTTAAATAAAATATTATTTAACTTTAAAATAAAATTTAAATATATTAATAAAATTATGTAAAATTTAGGTGAATTCAGAATAAATTAGAATCAAATTTATCCATCAATAGAATTATGATTGGGTTAAATTTGATTAAAAAATTTTTCATTTTAGATATTTTTAAATCGAATTGAATTCATATGAATATTTTGCAAATAAATTTAAATCAAAATTTTAAATCATATGAAAAACTTTCACCCCTTTCATATATCAACCGAACAATCTCAATTATATCCAGAAGCAAAAACAAAATCCAAGATATATTATGAACACTTGCATTAGAACTTTGGAAAGTATCATACATTAGAACCAGGAAAAGGACATAAGCAGAAAATATTTTTCAGAAAAACATTTTCTGTATTTTTTTCTATTTGTAGCATTCAAAAAATTGGTCAATAAAAAATATTTTATTGATCAAAGGGAAAATTAAGTCATTTTTCAGGAAATTACTTTTCATTTTTAAAACGGAAAGTCATTTTTTGCGCTTTAACAAACTTATCTAAATGAAAAATAAATCATATAAATATATATATTTATTATTATTGATCATCATTAACTATCAATCTCCATGATCAGTTATCATCGACAGGTGTAGTCGCCAGTGACAAGTGGGATCTATAAAAAATTTCATTTTAATGTATTTTTATTATAATAAATAATATAAATATAAAATATTTATTGTCTAACTTTTGTTATAATTTTATAAATAAAAAAAATTAATATTTTTTATAGTGTATTTCAAACACCAAAAAATATGTTATTAAAAAGTGAAAGAGAAAAAGAAAGATTGTATACTAGATGTTTATTTTTTACGGGACACCGACTGTCATAAAGTGATATATTCTAAAATGTTAGAATTACTTAATTAACTTCTCTCAAAATAAAGAAAATTCTAATTAGAGTTGTTTTTTAGGTACCATATGTTTTTAACATTTTAAAATAGACGCATGCGTGAATACTAAACAGGAGTTTCACTTAATTAGTGAAGCAATATTGTTTTCACTCGAATCAATCATTTCTATATTTAGATTAGGAAGTAAAAGAACTAAAATTGCCAATCTAATCAAAAGTTGTTCTCGCGCATTTGGATCTCATTCAGTTAATTATAATGGAGCCAACGAAAGCGAATTAATGAACAATACGATATATCTTTAACGTTGGTTTCATTAGTCCAACTGTGAACATTAAAAAATTTTAAAAAAATATCCACTACTTGTTTCTCGACTGTTAAACTAAAATTAAAATCAAATCAAAAACTGAAAAATTGTTAAATAAAAATAAAAATAAAATAATCGGGTCGATTAAATATTTCCTAACATAGAAGGTCAACAAGTCAAACATGACAATATCGTCCTCCCACTGCACCACATCATCAAAAACTACAGTACCTTCTTTTATTTGGATCTATCTGCACCTGGATTGCAACCCACATGAGAAATCTAAGCATAACAAACAAAATTATTACATGACTTGTGTTCGGATAAGGAACAATTTCATTGAATCTCGAAATATAAATATAGTTTACAAGTTGCTGTATGTATTTTTCAATTTGATTTTTTTAATGTATAGATGGATTGTATTGTTTGTTTAATTCACTGAAGGTTTTGTTTTTCTTTAGAAGAGTGACATATAAAATGTCAAAATTGCTTACCGAGGAAGGGATGTGAATCATCCATTTGAGAATAGATAAGGATGTATGTCGATATCTTTCTGATTATTAATTATTTTTTCTCTAACTTTGTCAAGTTTTGGTGTGTAGGGAAACACTGCTATAAAAACCAGACATTTGTTGATTTATTTTTTTTAAAAAAATTGAGTAGAATTTATACATTTATAATTTCATCATTTTCATCTATATATATTTATTGCTGTGATGAGGTTGAAAATTAAAAACTCTAGCTAGCTAAACACAGGGTTCTAGACATCATACGATTATATATTTGATTTGGGTTAATGTTTGGCCAAATGCGTGCAAGATGACGATACTATATATGGGGAAAAAAAAAGTAAAGATCAT
>CATIWR010369287.1:0-38900 GCA_949677035.1 Omphalea diandra
TTTTAAATCCTAGCGCGTGTGTGTGTGTGTGTGTGTGTATATATATATATATATATATATATATATATATATATATATATATATATATATATATATATATATATAGTGTTTGTTAATCTGTCATGAAAAATATCCACCAAACTCTTCAAAAACCTAATTTTCGTTAATGATGGAGATGGAATTAAAGGTAGAAATTAACGATGGTGATGGACGAGATGAGAGTTAGGAAGATATTATTAACTATTGGTGGTGTAGGATTTGACAAAGAAATATAAGAAAGTTATGATGGTATATTTTATTTTATTTTTCAATATTTGTTTTGATCAATATCAGAGGTTTAATTAACGTAAAAGTTAATTGGGATTTTTGTGATCCATTTTAAAAAAAAAAATCAATGGCTCAATTATCCTATTATTATACCGCATTTAAATACATATAAAATTTTTTTTTTTCTGATCAGCTTTAACAAAAGCAAAGCAAGTGCATTAAGATTTATTTCAGTTACATAGTTGCACAAATTGATCCTTTATTTATTTTCTTGTAATGACTCACACTACTTTTAAAGGAACTTTATTGTTTTGTTTTGAGATGCTTTCATATATATATGGACTAGTAATTATTCCTTTAATCCTTTCCTTAATTTTTCTTTTGCAATGTCTTCTTCCTTTAATGCTTTTTAAATTTTTTAGTTAATTAAACTTCTGAATTGAGAAAAAAACTAAAATTTTTTCTTAATTTGTTAATTATATGTTTATATCCTTTTAAGAGCTAATTAGCTTGACTATAACTTAATTTCTAAATTGAGTAAAAACTAAAGCCTAAATTTTTATGAACTAATTAGCTTGAATTTAAACCTTTTTATTAATAATATTATTTGGGTTTGAATCTAAAATGAGTTGGACTTGTGTACAATTGTACATATTGTAAAAATTTAGATAGAAAGTAACGCTTGTATATTTCTAATAATCAGGATATGAATCTTATACTAGTAGGTTATTGATTGTTAGGATTGATAATCTTTAATGTCTATATATTCTAAAAACTCTAAATTTATTACACAAGATTACTGATCATTTGCATTTGATATACAGACCTTTAACTATAAAATTTGTGTAAAGAAAAAACTATCGTATTTAATACCACAATGAATGAATTTTTCATAATTAATCTTTCAATTCAATTCAAATAGATAATCCATGGTAGTGATAAGATTTACAATATTAAAGCTTCCTTTGTTTTATTAATATTTAACACGTTGAAAAATTATTCAATAAAAAATATTTTTTTAATTAATGAAAAATTAAACATTTTAGGAAAAATAATTTTTTCTTATTTTAACAAACTTATCTAAATGAAAAATAAATTATATAAACATATGAATTTATTATGACCGGTTATCTTTGACGACAGTCATTACTAATTACTATCAGTCACCAACAATGAATGGAACTTATAAAATTTTTATTTTTAATATATTTTCATATTAAAGAATTAATAATATAAATATAATGTGTTTGTAGTATAACTTTTATTATAATCTTATAAATAAAAAAAATTAATATTTTTGTCATGTATTTCAAATATTAAAAAAATATATTGCTTAAAGAATATTTTTTGCAAAAAAAAATATTTTTATAATTGAATTATTTTTTGTAAAACAATCAAAATCATAATATAAACCTCAATTTATAGAATCAAGAATATCCATTGAACTAAAATTTGAGAAGAAAATCCACTCAAACAAAGAAACTGTTGATATAATTTTAATTAAGAAGTCTATTGATATAATTTTAAAAAATGTTAAATGATCACAAGAAGTTGCATAGCATTTAAGAGACTAATAATTACCACATCAAACTTGGATTGTTTTGAGACAATGAGGCCTAGTTTTAATATTTAGATCACTTAATGAAGAATGAATATAAATATATATATATATATATATATATATATATATATATATGGGCACAAAATAAGGAAACTAACAAATAGAAAATTGAAGATTTTGTTTGGTTTCTTATCACTCAAAATACATGTGAACTAACATGCATTTATGATATGAAATTATGTAATTTTTTTTTTTTGTTCTAACTGAGTACAGTTAAAACGGTATTTTGATAAGAGTCTGTGTTGTTAATGGGTTAACATTAAAAAAGGATAATAATTTTTTTTTAAAAAAAAAGATGGTGATTTTTTTTTTGTCAGAATCTAGTAATATTTTTATTAATAGTGACTTTCAGCAAGTATTATATGGGAAATAAATATATGTATCTTATCTCTAAATTTAATTATATATAAAATTAAGATAATTATACAAAAATTTTAGATAAAATTATATATTATAAATAATTTGAATAAAATGGGAAAAATGTGAATCGTTGTTTGTTTCTTTAAAAGAGAAAAAAAAAAAAAAAAAAACTTTTACACAGGATACTCTTTAATTTTGGCGTTCAAGAATTTCTGTTGGATTACGCACTGAAACTCTTAATAAAAATAAAGGGTTCATAAGTAATATTTGGTGGCATTATCAAGTGACATTGTTAGTCCATGCTTGCTTCCCAACATAGATTAGGAGGCAAAATTTGAGGACTTCGAAAATAAAAGTGATTAAATACATAATTTTAAAAATTTTATACATATATAGTAATATATATTTCACAATTTTAGGAGATTAAATACATAATTTTGAAAATTTCACATAACACTTATGAAAGAAATATATAGTTTTTAGAAATTTTGGTATCCTACTTCTTATCTACCCTTCACCTAACCTAATTTTGCCCCTATTTATAATAAATAAATCTTGACAAGAGCGTGACTTTTTATATTCTTATCTTGATCTCTCTTCTTTTATCAATTAATATCTTTAAAATTAGATTCATTAACTGATATTAATTTTTAGTTTAATTAATTTGATCAGTCTAATCAATTTCATTCAATTAATTAAATAATAAATAAAATTCAAACAATATCATTAAAAATTAAAAAAATATTAAATACGTAAATATATTTGTAATAATTTAAAATAAAAATATTGAAAATCAATTGAAACTAATTAAATCAATCATTTATGTAATTCTCAATTTAACTAATTTAACCATGTGATCTAATTTAATTTTCAAATTGTTGCTACTAAAATTAATCCATTATCCATCCAATCATTGGATCATACATATTCTTATGGGGACATCTAAGTACTGTACAATGTACCCAAAAAAAAAAAGAGTAGGCTGTTTTCTTCTTTTTTTTTTTTTTTTTTTAATTCATTAGTCCGCACATGTTAAATTTTGTTTGGTTATAAAATTTTAAATTATTTTTTTATTATTTCTATATTAGTTTTAGATAAAAATATTTCAACATTAATTTTTAAAATAACTATGATACTCTTAGATTAACAATTATATTTATTTTATATGTGAAAGCTTGAACGATAATACCACATCTTTAATTCTGAACTTTTGAATTCATTGATGAAATGAATTCAAGGATACAGATTCATTGCATTCATTTATATTTGAGAAAATAATAATGTCTTAGTAAAATTAGATCTTGAGGGGTTGGTATGAATTTCAACTCGTGGAAAGTTAGAAATAATTTTTTAAAAGTCTGATAATTCACGCACGAATGTGAAATTAACAAGTATTAAAAAATAATTTAGAAGAAAAATAGAGATACTTTTTTAGAAAAATTTTATTAATTATTTAATCTCTAAACCTATTATATATGGTACTTACAACCTTATTTATAGACTAAACTCTTAAACTAATAAAAAAAATATAATTATAATAAATAAAAATAATAAACTTTTGAAAATATAATATTATTCTAAATCATAGGCATACCAAATTTATTCTTTAATATTTCTACTAAGATGTTATAATAGAAAATAATATATATATTTTTTAAAATAATATAATTTTATTTTAAAAATCAATCCTAATCAAAATAATAAAGTATTTAAGAATCTCAAAATTCTAATTAAAAATGCTCCCGCATCATTTTTTTCAAGTTAGAAAAGAACTTATCCTTGAATTCTACTTGATATGATATTTCTGTTTACTTACAAAAAAATTTTAACCACTATAAATCCACCAAGTTGCACTATAGTACACATCAATTTAGCCTAATAATTTTTTTATACAATCATTCTTTAATATAGTTTTGATGAACCAAGAAGTAGAAATAGTAAAAAGATATTAGTGAGAGGAATCTTTAAAATTATGAATTTTTAATTATTTATTTCTAAAGATCATCGTATATGGTTTATATAATCTAATTAATGTATACAATATACTACTCATACTCTAAATTAAAAATAAAATAATATTGCTCCAGTTGCATCACACGACTACATTCATAAATTTTGTTTATTAGTAGATTATTGTCTTGGTTGTTGCGTTTGAGCGGCACGACAATGCAAGAATGAATACGACTAATTTTATTATCAAACTGATGTCGCAGAAGCGATATAAATTTGAACTTATCAAAAATTAGAAACAATATTCTCAAAGTCTATTAATTCACATATGAAGGTCAAACTAATAAATAAGATTAATTAATTCTCAAGGAAATACCAAAGATTTGAAATATATATATATATCCAATCTCTAGGCCTCTTACATATGGTGCTTATATTTATTAACTAAACTCTTAAATTAATTAACAAACTAAAATCACAATAAATCAAAACAATAAAATTTTTTAAAACATAATATTATTTTAAATCATAAAGATACTAAATTTATTATCTAATCTTACTATTAAGATAATATAATAAAAAGTTATACATAAAATTTTAAATAAAATATTTTATTCAAAAAATTAATCCTAACTAAAATAAAAAAAATATTTAAAAATCCTAAAAATTCTAATTAGGAATGCTCTTGCATCAGTTAGATAGTTTGATAAACTAAATAACTGGAAAAACAGTAAAAGTTAGAGAATAATAAGGAATGATAAAGAGCTTATAAAACAAATGGAAATTATATTGATAGTTTAAAATTTAAAGATAAACTACTGTAAAATGAAAAATAAAAAAATCAACGAACTCTAGTATTTAAGCTTAATTCTTCTTTAGCATGGTTGAACATTAAATAGTTTAAACAAAACAAAAAATTAAATTCAATTAGTTTGGTTTTTTATTTTGATTTTATATAGATTTGATTTCTTTATTTTTAAAGTGAATTCAATTTAGTTTGATTTTTGATTAAAAAAATTAATTAATTTAATCAAACTGAACTTATACTAAATAAAATTAAAATAATTTAAATCTATACTAAATCAAACTAAAATGATTTAAATGTACTTAAATTTTATTATTTATATTAAAAAAAGACAATACAAAAAAAGTACTATGTGATTTTATACTTTAGGGTTTGTGAATTTTTTTATGACAAAGTAGTGCTTGAAGTTTCACTTTGTTAACATAAATAATTCAAAATCACTAATTTCATTAAAAATTTAGAGAAATGACTCATTTTGGTCCTGCAACTTTTTTATATATCCAATTTAATTCAAATTTGTTCTAAAAATGAAAAAAACAAAGAAGAATTTTCACAACAAATATATTTAGATAAATTTATATTTAAATTACACAAAAAATTTATAATAAATAAACTTTAAATTGATATTTATTTCCAAAACAAATGAATGTTATCTCTTTGAAAAAATTAATTAAAAGTATGAAAAGATAAAATGTGAGATGTGAAGAATGTTATTTAAAAAAATATTAAAAATTATGATATTTTTTAATATTTATGTATTTCAAACTTTATCTTTTTTAAATGTCAATTGCCATCATTTGTTTAAAATATTTTTAAAATTTCGTTAACATTTTAAATAAAAATAAATCTAAAAATATAAGAAATTAAATCTAACAATTAATTGCCATTTATTATTATTATCATATATTATTCATCATCATCTCCCATTTTAAACTTGATTAATCTAACATAAAGCCAATTTTAAAACTAAATCAATTAAATTTTCAACTTGGTTTAAATATAAGTTTGGTTTATTTATTTAAAAAAAATAGCGAATTTGGTTTAGTTCAATTTTAATAAAAAATTTTGATTTAATCGAATTGAACCTAACTTACTTTAAATCAAACTAAAATAGTAAATTAAAACAATATGATTCAAACCTTTTTGAAATTGATTATTTAAATTCAAAATATATAAATATATTTAAAATTATTATTTATATTAAAAATATTTTAAAATAAATTATAAGATCTATTATTTATTTTAAAGTATTTAAAAATTAATTTTTTTAAAAAATTATTTAAATTGAATTAAAACTATAACCGAATCGAAAATAAATTTAGTTTAATTTGATTCAATTTTTATACTTAATTTAGTTGGTTTGATTTGTATTTTTCAGAGTTTTTTTTTGTTCAATCTATTTAGTTCGATTTAAATCAATTGTCTATCCATATTTTGAAATGCATAAATATTCAAAAAAATAATAATTTTAATAATTTTTTCTGAAAAATTATGACATTCTTGAAATCTAATTTTTTTATTTTTTCATAATTTTAATTTAATTTTTTGTAATATGATATTTATTTGTTTTGAAAATAAATAAAAAATAAAAGATTATTTATTAATAGATTTTTTGTGTGATTTAAATTTAAATTTATCTAATTATATATTGTTTATAAACTATAGAAAAATTCTTATATTTTGTTTTTAGGACAAATTTCAACTATAAATCTTACAAAATTACAAAATCAAAATAATTTTTTTTATCAAAATTTTTAGTGGTGTTAGTGATTTTAAACTATATGTGCTAACAAAGTAAAATTTCAAGCCTTTACTTTGTCACAAAAATTTTACTTAAAAATGTATACAAATATATTAACAAAATTTTTTATTTACACATATTTAAAAATATATTATAAAATATATTATTTTTATTAAATATTCAAAGTTAATTTTTTACGAAATAGTTTAAACAAAACCTAATTAATTAGATATTATTCTTAATTCAGTAAGGTTTGACTTGCATTTTTTGACAGTTGGATTGTTCGATTTTAACTGGTTGCAAACCCCCAAACCCGTAATGAGATTAACTTAAATAAATCCAATGGGTAAACAATAATTAAAGTATGGTGCCAGCACTGTCTTTTAGATTTTGAAGGGATGTATTATGCAACTTTTTGTTCATCCCATTTTCATGCATAACATTGTAAGGTTTCATTTTGAATTTTGTTTACACATAATTATTTCTGATAATAGAAAACATTATTGATCTTAAATTTCTCTTATCATTATACTTTCCTTAGAAAAATTCTACATGTTATTAGATTGGGATGTTTGCTCATTGAGGTTTGGAAAAAAGAAGAAGGATAAATAGCCAATTTAGCCCTTAAACTTTTCTATAGGGTTTTAATAGGTTTTATTCATTGTACTTGTCCTTGTTTAATTTTTTTTAAAAATTTCAATATATATTTTAATTTGAATGTACCAAGTATTATTGAATTTGCCTTTGAAAGTAGTTGAAAAGAATATAATCAACTAGTAATATTCAAATCAAAGCAAACATTACAAAATAAAATTTAATAAAAATGTGGAATGATTTAAATTTTTTACTTGATTTAGTTTATAATCCAATCTAAAATTATGAGAGTTCGACTCAAAATGGATTTTCAATTAGAAATGAAATGGGCTGTCACGGGCGCGACAGTAGTCATGACCCACGACTAGACCATTGTCTCATGTGCGACACTAGTTGCAACTTAAAACTAGGTCGTCACTATTAGTGTGATATTAGTCGCGGTCCATGACTAAGTTGCTACCATAGACATGACACCATCCAATTTGTGATGCTCGCGCTCACATCGGGGTGAATTAGAGCAATTTGATTTTTTTTTTAGATTATATATGAATATTTTGTGTTAGGATTATTTTGATGTATCTAAAATCTTATACTCTGTAACAATTTTCTTTAAAATAAAATTTCTCTTTTTATCTATGAACGTAGATCTAATTGATTGAACAACATAAATTTTTGTGTTATTTTTTTAATTTGATTTTTTTCACTATTGTCGGTATTTTATTGAGAAGTAATAATTAAATGTTCTTTATCCACCATATCAACATATATTGAAGCAATTTTTGAAGAGGCTTCTTCCTTGACATGTTATTTTGTTAATACTCTACTACAACTTCAAACACAAACATTGAGTTTCAATTGCCATGCACATGAACTAGAAGGCAATCATCCGAAGTTGCTTTAGTTGGTAATGTAATATTACATTTTATTTTGAAAAGAATCAAGAAATTATTTGCTAGAAACAAATAAATATGATTTTAATATGTATAAGAATACATAATAATATTGAAACTCGTAGATAATCCTAAAGAATGAAGTGCACATTTTTTTTATAAGTGAATATCGACATTCTCAAATGTCATTAATTAAAATTTTACCAACTTTTAAGAAAATATTTTCAAACATTGAAAAAGAAAAAGAGCTATTTTCATAATATTAATATTTTATTTAATTGAAAACGTGTGATCCACACACGTACGGTATCGAGTCAAAAAAAAAATTGCTAAATTAGCTAAGAATTAAAATATAAGTGCCACTAAAATCCAATTTAGCTATGATTGAATTTCTTAAAAAATTTAAGAACTATGATTGTGATTTAAAAAAACCAAAAATCAAGGATTAAATTGACCCATTTGTCCAAAAGAGAATAAGGACTGAAGAGCATGGAATAGGGCCAAACGCAATATAAGTAATACAGTAACGGCGCTATAGTATTTGAGAACAGACAAGTACAGCATAATTTATGGCATGAATTTTGCAGTCGTAATTTCTTTTAAATTTGTTTTTTTTTTTAAATTCATTTCTTTCTGGTTTATAAATTTAGAACCGTGCTTCGAGTTTGGTTCATGTCACGTGCACGTCAAGGGCACTGGACATTAAACACGAATATTTTCCAGACTTTATTGAAGTTAATTACATAAAATTAACCAATAAAATAATTATTCCAGCTTTTTTTTTTAATTATATAATATGAGGTTGTTAGGCTTATGCGCTATATTTTCTTTTTGAATCGATTTATATAGATTTATTTATATTAAATTTAATAAACTTATATAAAATTATATTTCAAAATTTCTCATCGAATTTAAATTTAAGATACAGTAAAAAAATAAAATCAGATGGGAAGGGTTAGATCCAGAAATTAGAGTTAAGAATTGAAAATATAAGATTTAAATTTTCAGGGTTAGTTTAACTTAGGAAGTAAATTTATTATGCGGTCTCAAATAAAAAATAAAAGATAAAATAGTATATTTATTACTGAATTTATTATTAAATATTAGAAATTTGAAATTAATTCATGAAATATTTAGTCTTTATTTTTTTTGTATGTATGAAATATATTTAGACTAGCAACTGAGATTAAATTATTTTTCTAGTGATTTTAAGGATTAATATTTTAAAATAAAATAAGTCAATAAACTAATCAATTGATTGATTTTCAAGTCGATTAGTTTAATCGATTTAGTTGTTTTGACTTAATTAATTTAATAATAAATAAAATTTAAAAATTATTATTACAATAACTCTATAAATCAGAAAATATTTAAAATAGAAATATATTTATAATAACTAAATTTAAAAACCAATTTAAAACTAATCGAACCGATCAATAATCTGATTTCTACTTTAATCGATCACTTTAAAGAATACACCCTTTAAAGTGCATTTTGATTTTGAAACTTCAATTTCTTTTATTGTTAAAAAATAAAAAATAATAAAAATCGACTTTAGGTTTATTGTTTTACACTTTTTAACAAATGAAAATCAAAGGTTATTGTTCTACAAGTACACGTAATAGAGAGGACTTCAACACAACAAGGAATTGGATCAAACACTCATAGATATGCAATATGGCTACTTTTTTTTATTTATTATCAGAAGGATACATTTCTTTATATCTTGTCCTTCCATTGCCTAATGAAAACAGACAGAGCAAGCATTTAACTGTGGATGCCATTACTAATCAATCATCATTCATTAATTTAATTTGCGTTCTGATTTGGCCAATTAAAGATTGTATGACCAAACAAATATTATGTAATTGTTGGTTTCACTTTGCTTGGTTTTGTGACTTGTTTGTCTTCTATCTACAAAAGTTTGCTGTTTGGTTGGTGGTGATGTATATGAGAGATAGCACCTGTTTTCATTTGATTAAGTTTTCTCACTCCAACTTTTTGACATGTAAAGTATTTTATTGAGATAATTATTTACACATGTCCAATTTTTAGTGATTTAATAGAGTAAAATATATTGATTTTATTTGGTAAACCTAATATATTATTTTTATGGCAAAGTCCAAAATGTCAATATCACCAAAAAAAAAAAAAAGTACCCATGTCAATGCATCATCGAATTTTAATTTTAAATCTCTTAAGTTGTTAGATAAATATTCAATTGTTGAATTATTAAACACATTGAGATTTTATTTTTAACATGAATTTCATGTATGTTTAGGAAAGTTTCATAATGTATACCTTCAGTGAGTTTTGGGGGGAAAAGGTGGGTTTTATTTTAATAATCTAAATCCATCAATTAAAAATACAGCAATTGCGAAACAAGGGCAAATGTTCAAGGAAGTGGAATTGAATGACTAATAGTGGAAGGAAGCCTATAGTATTAGCAATCTTTTTGGTTATAGAGTGCACCACACGTAAAAGACCATTACCAATGCAGGCAGACATGAAAAAAACAGGCTTAATCAGAAGCCTATAGTATTAGCAATCTTTTTTATCATAGAGTGCACCACACGTAAAAGACCATTACCGATGGAGCAGACATGAAAAAAACAGGCTTAATCCCATTCCTATTCCAATTCCAAAGCAAACCCATTTTGCTTTATGTCACACACCACTAATGTTGCTCGTGCTTGAATTATCAGCAATTCAGTCTTATAGTGGGATTCAAATGGCATTCATATGACTCATCGAACACATTGATTTGGAAGTATGGACATGGATTGGTGACGTCTTAGCTGTAAGCTTTTAATTATTCTCAAAATGCACAACTATGTCCTTTTATTTGGGAGTGTGTATTGACACGACATTACTTTTCATAGTTTTCTATTTCAATACTTAAACATTATTAAGATATTGCTTGGCTGACTTTTAGAATGACAATGGGATCCAATTCTTTAAGCAGGATTTCATTTTCTTGTTTGATATACAAAGAATTTCAACTTTTTATATTATTTTATGTTTAAATAAAATAAAATTTATTGAAATTATAACTATTTTTATATATAATTTTTAAGATTATTATAAAATTTTATTTAGCTATTGAAAAATGAACTTGAAATTCAATTTTTTTTGTTTAACCATCCATTTCTAAGAATGAACTAAATATATGGGAAAAGATTTTTGTGAGTCTTGAGTTACATAATGAAACAGTTATTTCTTTACAAAAAAAAAAATCTAATTTATGCTTGCTTTTATAATCAGTGGTATTTTTTCTATTTAGTGGATGCATGTCTGGAATTAGGAGCGCATTTCTTTTATAGTTATTTTTTTTCTAAATTAGTGGGCATGCCATGCAAAATGCATTAAGTGGTTCCCCTAGTCTTTTAAGGGAGATTTTATTTTGCGTTTACTCAAAGCCAAAAATATGGGTGTTAGATAAATGGGTCAACAACGAATTATTCATAAAAAAAAATGGTGTAGATACATTCTCCAAAAGTGAATATAATAAAAGAAAGCTTGGTAATTTGAAGCTAGTGCTTTCCGAGAAGTAGGGACGGCAATGGGAGGGAATTTCTCGCTCTTCAGAGGATCCATTTCGATAGGATAGAGAATTTTGTCCATTCTCTCCCATGGAGTAGAGGTGGAGATTACACTCCAATTTACATGTATTTTTTTAATAAATTTTTATATTTATTAGCTATATATTTTATATTTATTAAATGTATAGATAAATATTTTATGTACATAATTATATATTTTTGCATATTTATTAATTTATAGAATAAAAGATTTTTATTTTATAATGTAATAAATAGTATTTTTTTTAAAAAAATAATTTGAAAGTAATTGAAAAAATAAACAATTTTGCCCAACGGATAATCCCCATGTGGTGAGGAATCACGAGATGACAAGGATGGAAGGAGGGAGAATTCTCCTCATCAAGAGAGTGGGGCGGGGGATGAGGGATAGCCCCACGCCTTCACCCTGCCTCGTTGTCATTCCTATTGAGAAGTTATGCACTAAGAAGTCATATTTCTCACTTGGCCAACAATTGTGCATCTTTTTTTTTTAATTAATATAGTATGAAATGTGCTAACTTATATAATTTAGACACATATTACTAACTTATATAATTCATATACACACTTTTCACAATTAATATATGACGATTTTGTATATGTGTTTCAATCTATATAATTCATACACACACTTGTACTAATCTATATAATCTACACACTTTTGTTAATCTCTACATACACACTTTTTACAATTAATATTACAGACGAACACTATTTGGTTCAAATAAAAAAATCGAATCGAACCGTGCTAATTCAAAAATTAGGTTCAATTTATTTAATAATTCAGTTTAGTTCAGTTTAAGTTTTTAGAAATTTTGGTTATTTTAGTTCGGTTCAATTTTTAATTTTAAAAATTTTTAAAAATTGAAATGAACTGAATTTCTATATTTCAAAATTTTATTTTATTTTTAAAATGAAAATTTATTTTTAAATAATATTTTGACTTTTCATACTAATTTGTGTTTTCAAATAAAAATTTTTAAAAATAATTTTATAATAAAAATTCAAGTTTGATTTAGCTTACAAAAATATAAATTTTAATTTTTTTTATTTTGATTGATTCAGATCGGTTTGATTTGAACTGAATGCTCACTCCTCATTAATATAGGATTCGATTCTAACGATCAACCTACTTTTCGATTTTCATAAATAGGAAACACTAGATTTCACAAGCCTACATATCTATATTTTTTATTCATACAACACACAACATATAAAATTATAGCAATTTTATAAAAATATATTAATTTATATAATTCACACATATTTTTTATTACTAATGTGAGATACCAACTAACCAATTCTGCACTATTCTTAAATTCTCTAGTTTCGAACTTCCAAAAATTTTCACTAATTATTGTTATCAACTTTGTTACGATAAGGACTCTAAGGAAACTAGACCAAACTCATATGCTTTTATGATATTTTGTTGTTTATTAATTTGTGGAAGTCCAAAAATCAAGCTCATGAGATTTTTTCATTTACAAGTCTTACATTATGCATGGAATTTTTTATTTATTCATTCATAAAGTTTTTAATTTTCATAAAAATATATATATGTCTCATGGGAAAGATAAACTTGATTTTGATGTATAATTGTAAATGATTCATAAACACAATATGTTAAAACTTTGGAATAAAAAAGCAATATAAAATTTATGAATACGTTTTGTTTCCATAAATCTCATAAAAGTATTTTATGGTGTCTTAGTTAGATTGAAAAAAGTATGAAGATTATAGTCAATAATACTTATGAGCAAGCGTGATTAATTCTCATGATTCCTTCCTCTCACAAGAAAAATAACTCATGATTTTATCTCTTATTATGCAATAGGTATACGTTTTTTTTTTTTTGAGTAACATATTTAAGTACAAAAATTAGAAAGTCCACCTAAATATTGCAGTTAGGTTGGCATTTTAAAGTTTACAAAAGTCTATAATTCTCTTAATGGAATGCACCAATTTAAGTCAACATACAACCCAAAACAGGAAAATAAAAGATAAAGCCAAAAGATAAGAAAACTTGTAGTTCTATATTTCAATTCTCTAAGTCTTTTAAAAATAATTCCTTGAAGCTCTGGTTCAAACGCAGAGCAATTACTAAGCAGCAAAGCAAAAGAACTACGAACAAAACCCTTACTTTCTAAAACTTCAGCTGCTCTAACCAAACGAAGAGCTTCACACCATCGGTATTAACCTTAGTCCAATTGCTTGAAGGAGGAAACCAATCAACCTTAAAATTCGAGGAGCATACAAGAAATATTTAAAGATCACAGAAGCAATAATTTCTTTGATTACCCACTTTGAAAAGAATTACATTCTACAAGAGCACTCCAAAGATGGCAAAGACAACACTGAACGTTAGACATTCAATTCTCAAAGAATGTTAGCTTTTGCATATGCCAAATAGACCATAAAGCTGTTGGATGTCCATCAAAGTGCATTTGCATTCTATAGAGACCAAGAATTAAGCCTTAAAAATCCTCAAAAAGGCAGCCCATATAGATCTAACAAAGGCACAAGAAAAATAGAGTGATTTAGTTTTTTTTTTGTTTCACATCAAATAATTTATCGAAAATTATTTTTCAATAAAATATTTTTTGATATTTGAAAAACATTATAAAAAATTTTTATTTTCTGTTAATTTATAAAATTATAATAAAATTTAGACTATAAATATTTCATATTTATATGATTTATTATTTAATATAAAAAATATATTATAAATGAAAATTTTGTGAGACTCACCATTTTTGGCGATCACCATCAATCGACGATTCAACAATCAATAATAATAAATATATATATTTATATAATTTATTTTTTATTTGAATAAGTTTATTAAAGTTTTAAAAGATAACTTCTCATTTTCAAAATGAAAAGTCATTTTCCTAAAAAATAATTTAATTTTTCTTTTGATCAAGAAAATATTTTCTATTGGCTAATTTTTCTGGACGCGTCAAACAAGAAAAACACGAAAGATATTTTCCTCACAAAACAAATAAAGTCTAAAGCATCTTTTATGAAAAATTAATTGATAGAAAATATTTTCTTAGTCACTAGAAAATTAAGTCATTGAACAAAAATGACTTTCATTTTTTTAAAAAAATTATTTTTTGAATTTTAACAAATTTATTTAAATAAAGATAAAATTATATAAATACATTATTTATTATCACTCTTGATCATCAATTCAGTGATAGTTATCAATGATCAATGGAATCTATATAAAAATTTATTTTTACTAAATTTTTTTATATTAAATAACAAATAACATAAACATAAAATATTTGTAGTATAAATTTTGTTATAGTCTTATAAATAAAAAGAAAACTAATATTTTTATAATATATTCTAAGCATTAAAAATATATTGCTCAAAAAATATTTTTTAAAAAAGTATTTTTCATGAAATAAATGAAGCTTAATATTATTTGATTTTTCAGATATTAGTAATGTTAAGAAATTTAGAAAATTCATTTCCTATCTTTCATTTAGAAAATTTTTCCAATCAAATATCAAAAGAAAAATTTTTTAGAAAATAGGAAAAATTTGTCACAACTGAACAGGCCCCAAATGTCTTTTCGCAACCAAATATAGGTTCTAAAATAATTATAAGCTGCCCACTATTAAGATTCCCATCGCACACAACCGTCCATATTACCCGATCATGATCCATATAAGCACACAACGTGTCTTTCATTCCATAGCCAAAGCAATATTAGATATGTATATGATTCACACTCTCAATTGAGTAATGTTCATGGGCATGTCATCATTAATTCAATATTAATTATATTAATACACCCATAAATTCAAATCAATTTATTTAAAATTTTTAATAGCACTGTACATATTCAAATTTTAAAGAGTGGAAGGATACGTTAGTCTAATTATGAAGGAAGCTCATATTTTAAGAGAATATTATCAGGATAATACAAATGTTTTCAAATTAATCGAATAACAAACATATCTAATATCTAAAAGAAATAGATTTTTTTTCTTTTTGTGAAAAGGAATATTACTTAATTAAAAAAATATTACAATATTAAGGTGTTGAATCTTATATTACAATAATAATGCATAATATGTAGTAATTGCAGTAATGTAAGATTCAATATCTTGATCTTGTATTTTCATGAAAATGTTAAAATAATTTACAAATATGAATGATAAATAATGTAAGATTCAATACCTTAATATTGTATTTTCATAAAAAATTTAAATAATTCATACCAACCAATAATAAAAGTAGGATCGGATCATATAAAAAAACAAATGACAATCATTATTTGACTCTTTTGATATTTTTATAAGACCGATCTTGATATCATTAAATATAAATTTATTGTCAAAGTAAGATTTGTACTTCATATTGAATTATATCATCCATAAAACCAAGTCATACAATAATGTAAAATAACACAAATCCCTCTAAAAAAAAGGATAAAAAATGGCAACATAAAAAAAATTATCACAATTGAGATAAATACCATCTCAAAATCATCCAATAAAATAATCCATCTAAAAAAAGGATATATAAAAGGCAACATACAAAATTTTACCACATATTAATAAATACAATCTCAAAATTATCCAATAAAAATATATTTGAGAAGAAAAACAAGATCTACTAAAGAATAAGTAAATTGAAGTATTATTAGATCATAGAAAATAGAACAAAAAAAAAGATAATCATTGAAAAAAAAAGGATAATCACTAGTTTAAGACCTTGCATGGAAGAATGTTGCATGAAATTAAAAGAATAGAATATAAATAGAGATTAATTAATCAGTTTATCTCATTTATAAACTATTTTATTAAATAAATAAGATTAACAAAGGTTAAATATTTACATTCATTGATTTCTAAATGTCTTGTCTTCTCTTTTAATTCTAAAATCAGGAGTTAAAGCATTGAATATAAAGATTTTAATCATTTATATCTATTAATCTCTTATTTTCTAAAAATTCTCAAACACCGTGATGTTAATTAAATTTTATTTACATTACACGCATATTTTTCTATTACCCCATTAATTTTTCTTTCTATCCTAAAAAACTCTCATATAATATCTCAAAGAATGATTGGCAGTAACTTTAAAGAAAAAAGGGAAAAAAAAAAAGAGATTAAACAAAGGTACATAAGTTTCTACATAGAATCTAAAAGAAGTAGTTTTGATGAGGGAAATATAAGTAGAAATGACCCTTAAACTAAATTTCTTAAAATTTTTGGTTTAAAGTATAGTGTTAAGTCCAAGAATCCCAAAGTTTATAAAATTTTCCTTTGTCCATTCTGCTGACAATATCAGTGATTTTAATGTCATGACTCTATTCTTTCCTTCACCTTTGTTTCCAAAATTCTTGTCTTTCAAGAGCTTTTTTTAACTTTAGCTTTAATTTAGTGTTTTTTTTTAAACTCTATTGTCTTTTTTGTTTATTTATTTTCAGCAAACTCAAATCTATTCTTTTCCTTTTCTGTAAAGTTTTTTTTATTTATTATTTATTTTTTTTGTAAAGTTGAATTTTCTTTCAACTATTTTTGTGGATGTCTTCTGTTTTTTATGCGAGTGTTTCTTCTATATTTTTATTAAGATGCGTCAATTAGTTTAAAAATATTGTTAACATGCTTTGCAAAATAAATATGCTTTTTTAAAAAATTATAATAATTACCGTAGATAGCTCAACTCAAAAAGATATTGAGACATTAAAATAATTTATGAGTGTACAAAAGAAATTTTAAATAGTATTTTTAGAGATTATCTTATTTTGTAAGGTTATATCATAATTTTTTATTATCAATATCATTAATTATGGATATTATATGATGATTTATTTGATTAAATAAAGACTTTTTGACTAAAAAAAAATAAAAAATTATTGGAAGTCTTTTTTCTGAATACTTATACGGTGTGTTAAAATTTTAATAAGACCCACAGTAAAACCAACCAAAGAGAGGGATTATGATATTAGTTTTCTAAAATAATGGAGTGTGGATGATTTTTTCTTATATCATGATTAAGCCATGCAGATGGTGTGCTTTCCTTTCCTCCTACCTTTGACTTAGACATTCCATTTTTTTTTGGTTTTTGTGTAATTTGCTTCTCCGATTAAGCCCACAAAATCATTAATCTCATGATCTGAAGTTTTGAAAATCCTGTCTTGCTCCCAAAAAAAAAAAAGAGTCAATTTTCTGTAGTTGGAATTTTTAGCAAGGTCTAATTCAATGGTGAACTAGTTTGATTGACAAATGGGTTTGAATTGATCAAGTACATATCTAAAACGTAAAATATGAATGATGTATACAAAATGGGCCACATTCATTTCTTGTATTTGATTTCCCTCCTAGGAAACAGACATTGTGATTCTTATGGCAAACAATTCATAGTCATAATTCTGTTCCAGGTTTCAACTGTTGCTTGAATGTTTTCACACACTTTTTTGAGTTGTATCGGATTGATTAGTGAAACCAATAAAATTGAAAATTAGTTAGTGATTCAATTTAGTTTAATGTTAAAAATCAATCAATTAAAAACTGATCAAAACAAAAAATATCAATTAAAATCCAAAAAATTGTCTGAAAGAAAAAATTGAATCAAACTGATTCAACATAAAAGTTATATCATTTTTAAAAAAATTTTAAAAATATATTATTTTACTAAAAAATTAAAATTTTAAAATAAAATTCATTACTTTATCATGTTGTATATTTTTTCTAATTTTTAAAATACTTTTTAAATATTATGTTATATATTTTTAAAAAAATAAAAAAAATATTTTATTGAATCAGTCGAACTGACGTGATCAAAACGGTCAATTGACTAATTCGATCTTGTGTTTGATTTTAAAAACATTGCAAAAGAATGTAGTTTTCACACATTTAATTTTTAATTTGTGTCTTAATATTTAGGAATAAATATTAGAGTTTGAATCTCACCAATATAATTAAATTTTTAATATTAAAAAAAATCAAAGTTTATAGATAAATAATTGTTGATTATAATTAAAAATATATTCTTAAATTTTTACCTTCACCCTTTGATTTATCGGTTACAATTCAACTAGACTGATTTTGGTAATGAAATCCAAATGTAAAAGAAAAAAAAAATGATAGTTCAATTAGAACCAACTCATCACCTACAATATTTTATTAACCCCATAATTGATCAATTAAGCTTCATTTTGGTACTGGAGAAAATGGGAGTGGAAAAAGAAAAGGTTCAAACAAAGAAGGGATGGTCCCATCAGAATCAACCCATTAGCAATGGATTCGAGCTGGCACCGACCCGTCATCCCACTGCCAGGAGCAAAGAATACTCACTCCTCCGTGAAGGCAGCGTCCTTGGAGGCGCCAAGCTTCGGTCGGACACCCATGTTGCTTCATTTTGGGGGCCATGTTGCGCCGAAGCTTGTCTCGGCCGATTACAAGGCCCATTCTTAGCTTAAAATGGGTAGGCCAGAAGATAGCCACAAAGACCCAGCCCAATGAACTGGCCCAATATGCCTTCACTTTAATGGCCCTCGCTTGAGTATCTTTATACATATGAAAATAAAAATATGTTATAGTAAGTTTTATTAAGAGTTATCAATAGTTATTTGAACTGTGATTCGCTTATTAGTTGGATATATAAAAGAATTTTTTACTCTTAATAAAATATTTTTGTACACATTAGACACTGAAATTCATTACTTTGCAATCATTTTTTTTTTCATGAAATTTCAGCAACTAAATGATATTGTAAATTTATACTAATCAAAATTTAAATAAATATCAATTAGAAAATATATTGTTTCTATTGAACTTGAAAGTATTCTCTATACTTCGAAGGAGAGGACGATTTAGAGCACTTCACAAAATGGGTTTTTCAGAAGTAAGCATGTCACATTAATTCTAAATTATTGTGAGTATAGCATAAATATTTAATATAATCATTTGCTTTTATTTGTAATATGAAATAAACATACTAAAGTAAAAGTATAAAGAGTATTATTCTGAAAGGGCCACATAGGATGATAAGGTTGAGCTAGGTGAGATGTATTAATTAATAAAATTTATTATAATATAGATATTGATATAAATAGATTAATGGTTGAATAATTCAATTAGTTTGAATCTACAGTGCAGTTTTAAATAAATTGAGTTTGTTATTTTAAACCATATTCAGTCGACAAATTAGGCAGGCTAATAATATATTTTTACAATATTATTTAATAAAATTAACATATTTAATTTTAGTGTAAAATATTTGTATAAAATATATGATTAACTAAATAATATTTATTTCTAAAATAGATTAATATATTAAAATTATTTTTATCAGATTTGTAATTTTAGTAGCTTATTTTGTAGTTCCTTTTAATGATTCTTTATTTTTATTTATAGTTATTCTTAATTAAATAATTATATATATAAAATTTTAATCGTTTATGTGTCAAATAGTTAATTTAATAAATATCAAATAAATAGTCAACTAATAAATGATAATCTTTAGTTTAAAACTGAATCTAAATATATATATTGATTGATGCATGTTTATAGACGCAAAGCTTAAAATTAACATTTATTACCAATAACTATCAAATTTTATATATATATATATATTAATTTGTAATTTTCAGATATTATTCCATTAAATTTTTTACTATTTTATATATTCAACATATAATTATTGAACTTTGAAGTAAAAATTGTAAAATTATAAGCACATTTGAAAATTTTAATTATTTTATTTTTGGTGTTAAATATTTCTTGAATTTTTTTAATGATTGTAAAATAATGAAATGAATATGGTAAAAAAATAAAAATTAAATTGATCTTAAACTTGATATTTTGAGAACATTTAATTGTAAATTTCATTGAATCGCGAAATTAAATTTCACAAACATAATAGTTCAATTTTAAAAATAAAAATTCTAATTAGTGAACTGAATTTTGTAAAAAGAAAAAAAAAACCTTAAAGTTGGTCCATATATAGTAACTATAAAATTTTATATAAATGCAAAAAAAAAAAAAAAGAAAATAAATAAATAAATCCAACATTTTTTTTTTATTTATTTTGGATAGAAAGAAAATAACTCTACCTTGCATCTACGAACTTCTTGTAACCTGTCTGGATATGATTAGACCAATATTGATTAAAAAAAAAAATCAGAGAGTCCTTGAGATATTTCAATTCTTTCAACGCCGCAATTCCTTGAGATATCTAAGCCTAATCCAATTCTGAGATTTGTTGCTTGCTTCCTACGAACTGCTAATACTACAAAAACTAATCATACACTTTCAGCCGCTTTATCCACCTACAGAAATCCAATGAAGAAAGAAGAAGATGGCGAACTACCTAATCGATTATGCCGAAGATCTATTCTTGGCCGACCATTTTACTTCCGCCTACAAAATTGCCAAAACTGCCCAGCAGTTAGATACGTTGCTGCCTTCAGGACCCACGCCGCTGCTTTGAAACGCAACGCTGCCGGTGAACCTGACTGGTATGACGTCCTTGGACTCCCCTCCTCTGTTCTTGATCAAGCTATAACCCACTGCTTCTGTCGTATGGGAAAATGAATCCACCCCGACAATCATTGTTCCGCTACTGCCATAGGAGCCTACAAGCTTGCATCGGATGCTTTGGAAATTCTGAGCGATCCACAGTCTAGAGTTTCTTTTCATTCACGCTGGGATTTGCCGCCATTGCCGGAGACCCAGGTTTCGACTTCTCTGATTCACAAACAAACCTGTCCTCCTCAAACTTCCATTGTCAGAGCAAGGGTTTCTTCTTCCAAGCGCTATTCTCGTACTGCCCTTCTCAGAATCGCACAATCTCCACTTGTCAGAAGGACACTCAAGGCATGTGCTTCTACCAAGTTCAAGAAGGAAGGACATTCTCACCATTCTGCTGCTTCTCTTCGATTTGGATTGCCCTGGATGGTCATGACACTTACTAATTGATTGATACTAAAAATTAATGAGTTGTAGAATCCAAGATTGGGATTTTCGTAAATATTTTACCGTAGAATGATGTAAACAACTGTTGAAATTCATTGTTTTAATGAGATTTTACTAATTTTGAAGTAAAATCTTCGAACTGTTATGCTTATTGCTTGGTTTTATCATATTATCTTCTAATGCTTTTGTTGGTGATGAAGAGTATTTCCAAAATAACTATTCGGCAATGATTAAAATCCAACTAAATTTAGTTAAAAAATATTAACCCTCACAATCCCATTTCCCTTACAGTTTCACCTTTATTCGGAGTCTCTTGATTGGTGGATGTTGTTCTGTCTTTGTTGCTGATGGTTGTTAACAAGCAAGAATATAAAATTTTCTACAAATACACACTGAAATACAGGAACTATACTAAAATTGATGAGGACATGCTTAATGTCTACAACTTAAAATTAATCCTTTAATTATCAGAGTTGTTATTATAATTTGAATGTCTAATAGTTATCTCAAGTGTACTAAATTGTATGGGTTAGACTCATCAGTAGATCCAATGGTGAAAACAAAAAGCACAGAGAAACGACATGTTGCTGCCTTGGCATTCCCACTTGGCTGCCATTCTTTGGCTCTCCTCAACCTAGTCAATAAGCTAGAAATGGCATCCCCAGAGACAAATTTTTCTTTCTTGAACACATCCAAGCAACATAAGACCCTGCAAAGTAGGTGGTGGTCTGCCATGAATCGTGTCTTTTCAGTCCATCAGTACAAAGATTGAAGCTTTTCATAAGAGCAGCACCAGATAACTTCAGAAAAGGGTCAGATTGGGTCAGATCAGTTACTTGATAACGAATGCATTCTTTGTGTTTTCAGGATCAATCGTGGAGGATTTGCATGTTTCTTGGATTGCAGTTTGGATTCCTGCCTCACATTCCCAGTCAGCTCACATTTATACTGCCAGGATCTGCAGTACTATGCTGTTGGTGGTGGTTGTGATGGTGATGGTAAAAATCCTGAAAACTGTTCCAGGATTAGCTAAAATGACGTTTTGGGATATTCCTGATGGAGTGTTCTTAAAGGGTGAACGAGAAAACCTAATTTCAAGCACGAAGAGTCAAATTGAAACTGTCCTGCCAAAATGTACTACCTTTGTTATGAATTTTTACCAAGAACTATATCCTACAGTCCTATTAGATGATCTGAAATCCAAGTTTCCAAGTTTGCCTAATGTGGGATCTGTGACCTTATCAATGCCACTACCACCTATACCATTGTCAAGTACAGATGCTACTGGTTGTCTGTCATGGTTGGATAGCCAAAAAACCAAGTCTGTGTTGTACGTTAGCTTTGGAGAGTAAAATTCCATTCCTATGGCTATGAGGGAAAACTTAAGGGGAACTTTGCCTGATGGGTTTCTTGAAAAGATTAGATCTTATGGAAAGGCAGTGGCATGGGCACCTCAGGCACAAGTATTAGGACATGTCTTAGTTGGTGTATATGCGGCACATTGTGGTGCTAATTCTGTGTATGAAAGTATGGCAAATGGGTTCTAGTGATTTGCAGGCCAGTGTTTGCTGACAATATGATAAATGCAGGAATTGTAGTGGATGTATGGGGGACTGGTGTGAGAGTTGATGGTGGTGTGTTTACAAGGAATTGGGTAATCGAGAACTTGAAGCTCATCTCAGGACATCATGATGAACAAGGGAGAAGAATAAAGTAAAATGTTTAAGAATTTCAAGAACTTGTTTTAAAGGCTGCTGCTCCTAGAGGACATGCTGCTCAAGATTTCAAGACTTTGGTGGAAAAGATTCATCAAATTAAGTATTCATGCCTTTCCAATTAGGCTTTAACTCTGTAAATTTTTATAGATTTTAGGTGAATTCACAAGTTCAATACTTATAATTTTTATTACATATATTCCTTCCAAAGGTAATGACCGAGATTTTATTACATATATTCCTTCCAAACTATTAAACAATTTCAGGTATAGAAAACATAACTATATATAATTAAATTATCTTTTTAGTAGAGTTATTGAATATTTAATGGAGATAACAAGAGACAGGAACAAAATTAAAAAAAAGAAATTAATAATTTTCCTTAATTTTAAAATGACAATTTAATTGAAATAAAGAAAATTCCAAAAGGATAAATTAAAAAGTAAATTATATTGCTAGCATCAATAAATTAGAAATTCTTTACATATCCATGGAACATTCTACCACTACCTTAATTTGATATGGAGAAAATGGAGTTATTTGATCATATGCATCTATGAATTAATTAACTAGATCAATATATGCACATAGTATATAAACTTCTTATAAAATAATTAAGTGTTTATTTCTAAAATTTTATAAAATAAATGCCATAAAATATATTATATATGCTGTAAAATTATTGCTAGTTTATAAACCTCCGTGATGATAAATTGTGCTAAAGGCAAGATAATTATGAATATCTCACTTTTTTTTAAGAGTATAATCGAATAACGAAATTAAATCAACAAAATAAAATAATACTAATCATTATTTTTAATTTGATTCAGATTTGTATATGAAATTATAATTTCTAAATTCAAAAGTCAACTTCACCATTAAATCAAGTACAAGTGAACATTTGATCGGTTTAATTTATTCGATTAGTTTTATTAAAACTAAATTAATTAAATTTTATATTATTTCAAATAGAATAGAATTAAATTTTTTTTAAAAATTGAATAAATTAAACCAAAATTTTATACTTATAAAACAATCTGGACTGATTACAATATGATTTGATCAAGACTACATATATTTTAATTGAGTTTGATTCACATTTTTATACAGTAAATTTGATTGATTTAGTTAATTCAACTTTTTATGTAGCAAATTGAATCGAAACTCATATAAACACATATATTTATTATCATTAATCATCTTTAACTATCAATAGCCTCATTAATTATCATCAATCGATGATGGTAGTCGGTGATAGTGAGACACAAATATTTTCATTTTCAATGTATTTTCTTATATTAAATAATAAATAATATATCTTATATTAAATAATAAATAATATAAATATAAAATATTTATGTTTTAAATTTTATTATAATCTTATAAATCAAAAGAAAATTAATATTTTTCTATAATGTATTTCAAACACCATAAAATATATTATTTAAAAAATATTTTGTGTAGAAAATATTTTTTCAAATAAGTTGTTTTTATAAAACAACCGAAGGGTAATTTGCAGTTGTAGTTATCAAACTATATTCTAAATTTTATTATAGTTATATAATTAATTTTTCCATCATTAAAGTCATCAAACAATTATAAGTATTTTGTAATAATTTGTCAACAGATAAAAGTTTAATTGACCCCTTAAACTTTTTTGAAAAATTCCATATAAATTAATATTTTTAGTTAATTTAACCCTATACTAGGATTTAAAGGTTATTTAAATAATAAAAAAATATTCTTATTTTATATCAATAAATTTGTGCAAAAATAAATTAAAAATAAAATATTTTTGTTTAAATAGACATATATTACTGTAAATATTAATAATACATACATTTGAATTTTTTTAAATAATTTTGTCATCATAGGATTTAGTCTCTTATATTTTTCAAGTTGAGATTTAATAATTTATTTATGAAATAGTTGAATTATTCTATAAATAATATTCTTGAAAATTTAACTTTATATCTATCATTTTTAAAGTAGTATTATTAGATATTTATTAATGTACTTGTCTAATAATGAAACTGTAAATTATTTTAGTATTGCACTCACACATATTTGAAAAACACATCTGCACATTGACCTAATGTATTTAAATAACTAATATTTTTAAATAATAACTCTAAAATTTTGAGTTAAGATAAAGAAAATTTTTTTTATGATAAATTCACACATATATTTAAATAATTATTATAACATATTTTTTATTTTGACATGTAAAATTAAAATTAGTTTTATTTTAAATAAGAAAAATAATGAGTTCTCTCTTATTTCAAAAAAATTCTTCTAAAAAATGACTGAAGTAAATATAAACGTGAGTTGCAAATTAAACTTCATAAAACTGAATAAAGAAAATTTTGAGATAATAATGAAAATTAAAAAAAATAATTAAAAAATATATGAATTGTTATCAAGGATAAACAATGACATTATGTTTACTTTTTTAATTATTTCTATATTCTTTTGATGAATTTATATATATATTGAGCTTAAATAGCTTTTAAATAATATAACAGAGGGTTAAATTAATCAAAAAAATTAATTTAGATTAATATATACTTTTTAAAAAAATTTAGAAAAATAATTGAAATTTTATATATTAAAAATTTTATAAAAGAATTCATCTGAAATATTTATATTATTTTAATGATTATGAATTTGAAAGAATAATTATAAAACTATTATAGAATTCGAGATAAAATTTAATGAAATATAAATTACTCAACAAACGGAACTAAATATAGTTTTGAAGGCGTTATGTAAAAGTTAAAATCTACAACTGGGGCTGATTATTATTATTTTTAATTGGAAATATAATATGCTGTGATGTGATATCTACGAGTCAATGTACAACGTTTACTTTGTCTCATCGTACGAGAAACCAAGATGCGAGTATGTTCAATTCTCTCTGTATACTCGCCAGCCTGGCAGCTCTTGCCAGGACCATCAATTGACAGCAAATCAAACTTTGATGCTTCAGGGAAATGAATAATAATAAGCATTGGTAGGAGGAAACATAGGTCCAATTTTTGTTGGTATCAAATGATTTCAAAACCTAACCATTTTGAATTAATGGGCTGTTTGTTGGTTTGTTTGTTTTTTTTTTTAATTTAAAGTGATTTGATTTACTTTAAAATATTATTTTTAAAATTAAAAACATTAATTTTAAAAATAGTATAATATGATAAAATAATAAAAAACATTTTTAATATTTAAATTTTAAATCAAAATATGATTTTCAAAATTATATAAAATGACCTAATTTTAAGTTTAATAGATTTGATTTGATTCATTAATTTTAGTTGATTTTTGTAATTAATTATTAATCTTTAATCAAATTGAATCATGGACTGATTTTTCTAATTGAATTGAATTTTGAAAACATTAATTGAAATATAATTTTTTTTATTATTGATATAGAAAATTGACAATAAATATAAAAAATAAATAAAAATATAATACTATATATTAAAAATTAAAATTAAAAATGATTTAATATACTAATTATTATAGTCAGATCATATTTAAATGTTCAGAAAAATATAAACATAAAAATGAATGAAAACAATAAAAAAAATTTATCCAAATGTGTACAAACTGAAGTTTAAAAAAAATGCCAAACAGGACCTCAGACGACACCAACACATGAAAGAAGGAAAGCTACTACAAACTTTCCAGTTTCCCACTTGATCTTATCTTAACCATTTGCTTTATTACTGGGAAATGAGTAATTTATTAGTACTTTGTTTCACTTGTTGATATATAATGCATTTTTTAAGCCAAGAAAATCCCATGTATAGAAACTGAATTCCTTCAAAAATGGGTTTTTTGCGTCTTCTCTTCAAGGTTGCACTGGGATGCCTTGATATTCTTGCATGGTAGTATAGTATATTTCTTTTACAAGTATCTCTTCTGTTTTTCTCTATTCGTCTACTGGTACAAGGCTTAGTTTTGATCTTCGTTTGTTCCATTGAGCACTTTTCTTGCATTTCCTTCTGTTTTCTTCTTGTGGGTCTTAACCAGTTCTTGGATCTCATTATTTATGTCCTATTGGCAGGCCTATCTTTGCTTGGTGCTATCCATTGTAAGTCTCTGATCTTTCTGTTTTCGTGTGCATTTTTTCTTGTTTTCCTGTTTCTGATTTCATTCCCTGTGTATGTCTCTAACAAGCATCTAATCTCTTAAGATATTGGAAATGTATTTTCAATATATTTGCACTGAGATTTTTAGCATACTTTAAAATGTTTGTTTAACAGATGTGCTTCTATTCAAGCAATTGAGACTGACTCCATCTCAGACACCCAAAAGCTGATCACTTATTGGATGTGCTTGTCTTTGATTTTGCTCTTTGAACATGCCTTTCCCAAGCTAATCCAATGGTAATTTTCTCTCTCTTCATTTTCCAATCTATGTTGTTCTATTTTGGCAGGCAAATTCATATTCCATAGTCCCATTTCCCTTTGAAATATCTTTCATTTTTTTTTTTTGGGTTAATTTGGCCTAGTCTTGGTTAATGTGGCTTTAATTGAGTTTGAATATGCAACCTCACAGCCCTTGAAACTACTCCAGTATTACTGAACCGAAGGCAGAATTTTTATTTTTATTTTTTTCGTGTAATAATGTATTTGTGCTGGTCATCTATGTTTTCCATTTTCATGCTAACCAATGGAAATTAAAAATTGATGATAGCATATTAAAATAATTCCAGACTAGAAAAATTGGTCAATTATACTTCCTCTGTAGTTATAATCATGCATTGCAGAACTGGATCACCTACTTGGGCTCTTTCTTCTGATGACTCAATTTCATCTAGCATTTAGAGCGTTATTTAAAACTTCGATTGTTTAGAAACCAATAGTGACAATTCCAATCATGAAAAATGTTTTACATTGATTTCTTTCGTGTTGCTTAGTTTCCAATTTACATATGCCAGGCTACCCTTCTGGACTTATTTTAGGCTCATAATTGTTGGCTGCTTGGTTACACCTCACTTTGATGGTTCCTTATATGTCTACCGACACCTTGTTCGTCCATGCCTCTCGATGGACCTACGCATTGTCTTCAACCAATTCATCAGGCTCAAGGATTATTTCAAGCAAGATAAAGATACTGAAGAAACTGGAGCTGAATCTTTGCAAAATCTTGTTGCTCCCAAGGTATGCGTCCTGTCTATGCAAAATAGGCTTGCGAATCAGAATGTAGTTTCGTATGTTTGTAGACATATAATATGTTAATCTGGTTTCTCCACCATGTGCTAAATGCAGCCAGAAACTCATTTTGAACAATCTACAGTTGAGCAGAAGAATGTTAATGCTGTGGAAATAACTGAGAAGAAAGAATTAACCTCAGGTAGTGACCTTGTTCTGGCGGGAAATAGAACATGTGCTCCTCCGGAGAAAGTGATTGATGCAATGGTAGAAGATAGAGATCTTCCTGGTGTACAGCAACCTTCTAAGAACACGCCAAAGGAGTGGACTTGTGCTCTTTGTCAGGTGACAACCTCATGTGAGGCAAACCTTATTTCACATCTTAAGGGAAGACGACATGAGGATGTTTGTGCGAAGCTGAAAGCCATGAAAAGTGCGGTTTCCTCTGCTTCAGTGGTGGTTAGCAAAAATGTTGATGACAATTCACATTTGCAGAGCATGTACAAGCCATGGACTTGTGCCTTATGTCAGGTTGTAGCAACAAATAAGATGGACCTTGCTTCACATTTTCAAGGAAAGCGACATGAGGATGCCCTTGAGAAGGTGAAAGCCAAGATCCAGACATCAAAAGGCCAGATTTCCACTGATTTAGAGAGCAAAGAAACAGTGGCCACCACAGAAGTGGAAAGTAGAGATCTTCCTCATTCACCACAGTCGAGTTCAAAGACTCTCCAAAATCCATGGACTTGTGGTATATGCAAGGTAGTGATCAGAAGTGAGACAAGACTCATTTTACATCTTCATGGAAAGCGACATAAGGATGCATGTGACAAGGTTAAAGCCATTAATAAGATGCCAAAAGGAGAGGTTTCCCCTGCTTCAATGGGAATCAATTCCAATGCCAACAGTGGTAGAGAAATCGAAGCAAATAAACAAGAGAACCGGAAGGCCATATTTGTAGAGGGTCTAGATGGCAAATGGTGGTGTACCATCTGCCATAGAAGCTGTAGCAGTGAGGGAAATATGGATTCTCACCTAAATGGAGGCAAGCACTTGGCTAAAACTCAAGAAAATGAAGCAAAGAAGCAAAAGAATCTGAAGAACAAATTTGTTGAGGTTAGAAATGGTGAATGGTGGTGTACTATCTGCAGTATAAGCTGCAGCAGTGAAGGAAATATGAACTCTCACCTCAATGGGAGCAAGCACTTGGCCAGAACTCAAGGACTTAGTACTGTCGGAGGTAGTGGACAGGCCTAAATTGGTTCATAGTTGGCAATGAAATTTGTAGGATCTTCTGTACAGTCTTTGAACAATTACCATGGGTTGGATTCTGAATTTTAGTTTTTATCCTTGAAATCATGAGAGAAGTTTGAGGTTGAATCATATGCTTCCATCAAATAATCAATATAAAATATCCAATTAGCCAGACAGACACTTGATTTATAAACTCATCAAGCCTAAAACTAAGCCCATCTTGATTTCACTTCAGACCCTTGAAGGTCTTAGTGATTGACCATCTAAAACTCCATTTAGATATATATGATTTCATGCACAACTTCCTAATTTTCAAAAAAAAAAAAAGAAAAAGCAACATATAAATAAAAAACATGTTAAATAAACCAATCAAAATAAATAATATAACTGAAAATAAATATTGGTAAATCGTATTTTAGCGGACTTTAAAATGAAATAAATTAGCATATTAAATAAAAAATTAATTACAGAAATATATTTGAGAGAGTATAATAGTACTCCTAAAAAAAAAGTTTAATTCACTTAGTCTATAGCTTAATGATATTAAAATTATCTTCAAAACTAAATATGAGTTTAAATTTGACAGAGCCTTAAAAAAAAAAAGGGCAATAGGTAATTTGTTCATCTCAATTGCTTGCTTCCATAGTTTATTTTTTTACTAACCCTTAGCTCCACTGTGAAAAATACTAAAACTCATTAAATAATCATAAGAAAATCAACAAATAATTTTAAAAAAGAAAAGAAATAATGAGCCGGTTATTGATTCAAAGTCGATGGGAGATTAAAATCACATGAAAAACAAACTATGTTTTCACCTAAGTGTTAAAATTTGTCTATAACAAGTATAAGTTAATAGACTTTCTCTTTCTATCTTATACATTTTCCTTCTTATTTTGAATTTTTTAGTTTATCGAAATTAAATTTTTATCGGTGGCAGTCCTTTCACCTTTAGATTTATTAATTTTGAACTAATAAATTCTTTTTATTCTTATTTTAATCTATTTTTAATATATTTTTAGTTTATTGAATAAAATATGAGTTTTTTAATCTATTTTTAGATATTTAGTTTTAAAATTTATTTTTTTATTATTTTGCGTGAATTTTTTTATCTTAATAATTTTCAGTTCTCTAGAAATAACTATTGATTTTTGTAGTTTTTGTTTTTGTGAGTGATTTGATTTTTTAGCAAATTTGATTTATTTGGTTTGTTCAACTTTTTATATAGTGTACTGAATTGAAAATCAAAAATCAAAATTTTTTAATTTTGTTGATTTATTCGATTTCGATAGTTTATACTAATATTTAAAAGTTAGAAGGTGTTTTATAACATAATTTAGCATTTAAAATTAAAATTAAAATATTTATTTATTTTAAACTTGGTTGACAATATTTACCTAATTATCACTTAAAAAGTTTAATTAAATTAAAACTCTTTTAACATGATGAGTCTGTATTTTTAATTTAAAATTTTAACTTAATATACTCAATCAATCAACATATACCTAAACATTTTTATTAATATGACTTATATATCTTTAACAAATTATTGACAGAGAAAACTTCTTCTTTATACATAGATATAATTTTCTATCTGTTAATAAGAAATTAAAGATATAGATTTAAATTGAGTTAAGATATATTATTTTTTATATTCATCATATTTTTAAAATAATTATGAACAGCAACATTTATCACTAGCAAACAATAATAAAAAAAATTTCTTAACCTCGGCAAAGACTTTGGAAATTTTGATATGCGATTTACCTTTTGTATTGACTTTTTGTCACTTCTGATTTAGCTTTTATCTTAGCATATTATTAGTTTTGCGTATTAAGATAATTAAAAAAATTACATTTATTTCTTAATTTTTTGTTTTAAACTTTTAAAATCATAAACTCACGTAAGTATTTGTTGAACTAAAATTTCATTTGTTTCACGAAAAATATTTTTAAGAAAATGTGTTCCACATTTTCTCCATTTGAGGCATCTAAGAAAATTACTTAACGAAAAGATCTTCATGATCAAAGGAAAAATTAAATCACTTTTTTAAAAAATAACTTTTCATTTTGAAAACGAGAAATCATTTTCTATAATTTAATAAATTCATACAAATAAAAATAAATCATATAAATATATGTCTTTATTATTATTGATCATCATTGACTATCAACATTCTCACCAATTATTATCAGCAGACAGTGGTCACTAGTGATTGTGAGACTGATAAAATTTTTTATTTTTGATTTATTTTTTATATGAAATAATAAATAGTATAAATATAACATGTTTATGGTCTAACTTTTATTATAATCTTATAAATAAAATAATTAATATTTTTTTATAGTATATTTCAAACCAATAAATATGTTATTCAAAAAATTATTTTACTTAGAAAATACATTTTTCAGATAAATTATTTTTTATAAAACAGACGAAACCTAAATATAGTTTTCAAAGGGTTAGGCGCAAGTAAAAATCTAGTACTCGGCTTGATTCATTTTTTTAATGGGAAAATAAAAATTAATTATTTTCTTAGGTTAAATACTTTAAGTCTCTAGATTTTGTTGTATTATATTATTTAGTCTTTTATTTTCAAATATTATATTAAAATATTATTTTATTTTCATTCCCTTGTCATAGGAGATCCTTCCGTCTATTTTTATATTAGTTTTTTTAATAATCAAATAGAAAAAGTTAAAACTAATTTGTTAAATTCCAACATTATTCTTTTCTTCTCCATGAAACCAAATAATTCCTTTGAGAAAATTCTTCAAACAACTTACATGCATTTCCATCTCCACCACAAATACCATATAAATGTAAAAACTCATTCTTTACATTAATAAACATCAAATACTCATGTCAAAATCTCAAAACTAATTGTAATGGCGGAACCACAGGGGCTGGCATGTGCTTCAGCCCCCTCTTGATTACCGAAAAAACTATGGTGAAGGAGGATAAGAGCGGCTTCAACCCCTGCCATGGATGTCGAAAGCACAGATTGGAGGGAAGGTTGAAGAAAGATGAAGAACCTCCTCCATCCACGTGATTAATTCTTTTGTTTTAAAATTTACTTACAACGACATTATTTTGAGTAAACATGATGTTGTTTTAAGTGAGTTAGAGATTTTTTTTTTTAAAAAAAAAAAGAGTAGGGCAAGGGCTATTCAAGCTAGCCCCACCCCTTCTCACTTTTCCTTTTTTCTTTCACGTTTGGGCAGATTCCCAACCCTCCAAAACTCAATTTTTTCTATTTTTCTCGCCCAACCATCTCTTATTTCTTCAAAAAAATATTTAAATTACTCTTCAAAAATTTAATTTTCATCAATATTTTAGCCTAAATCATCAATTATTTGAAGAATTTGTACTCAATTTGTGATTCAATCAAAGATGAGTTCTCCAATTCTTTTCAAATTTTCTATATTTTTCACTTTTCACATATTTTCATATTTCAATTTACTTAATTTTATATTCAAAATATGACACCCACTTTTTTTCTTTTATATTTTTTAAAATTTGTGAATTGATTGAATTTTGAAATAAGAACCCCTTATACCCTAATAGGAAATATAAATTAAAAAATATATTGTGAATTGCCAATTAGAAACTCTAATTTAGAAATAAAAAATTTAAATTAAAAATATATTATGAATTGTGAATCACAAACCCTAATTGCTTTATTGTGAATTAAAAAATTATGAATTTGTAGTAAAATAGAAAATTTATTAAAAACAATTTATTTATTTTGAATTTGTTGTGAATTAAAAATAAAAAATTTTAATTAAAAATATATTGTGAATTGAATTGAAAATTTTATTGGTTTGTTAATTATGAATTGCGATTGAAAATTCATTATTTTGTGAATTGCAATTATGTAATGTGAATTTGTTTTGATTGTTTATCTATAGTAGAATATGAAGAATTTTTTAAATGAATTCATAGTATTGAGTTTTGGAATGAGATTAATGCTTCTGAAGGGAGTGATAGTAGAAAATAATGTTGTGTGGAATTCAATTTAGATGATGTTTTTAGTGATCCATGATTATGGAAACCGATTGAGGAGTTTGATGTTGATATTAGAGATTAAATCCAAAAAAACTACTTGACTAGTGGTCTTGTCAACCAATTGGCCATAATTATCCAAAAACTCAATTTGGTGAACAAACGAGAAGTTTTCAAGATGGGTGGTTTAAAAAGTTTGTATGGTTGGAGTATAGCATATCAAAAAATGCGATATTTTATTTTTTGGTGTTATCTTTTTGAAACACCAAATAAAGGAGGTCGATTTACAAAGGATGCTTTTATCAAAACGAGGTTTAATAACTATAAAAAGGCATTACAAAAATTCAAGGAACATGTTGGTTATGTGAATAGTTGTCACAATGATGCTAAAATACAATTTAAGCTTTTTCAAGATTAAAGACATAGTATGACAAATATGTTAGAAGCATATTGACGTTAGATGGAGGTTGCTTATCGCGCCCATTTAATGGCGATGTTGGATGTGACACACTTTCTTTTGAAGCAAGTTTTTCCTTTTTTGTGGACATGATGAATCAACTACTTTTTTAAATAAAGACAATTGTCTTGAGTTACTTGAGTGGTATAGTCAACGTAATGAAGAAGTTTCCAAGGTAATCAATGAAAATGCTTCTGAAAATAATCAAATGACTTATCCAAAAATTCAAAAGGAACTAGCACATACTTGTACTGCGAAGATCACGCTTGTCATCATTAATGATATTGGGGACAATATTTTTTCTCTTATGGTTGATGACTTCCAAGATATTTTAGTGAAAGAGCAAATGAGGGTTGTTTTAAGATATGTAAATAAACATGGACATGTTATTGAACAGTTTCTTGTTATGGAGCATGTGCATGACACTACCTCTATTTCTTTAAAGAATGTTGTTGATGTATTATTTGCAAAGCATGAATTATCATTATCCAGATTGAGAGGTCAAAGATATGATAGGGCTTTAAATATTTCCATCATATCCATGGAAGATATGATGGATAATCAATGAAAATGCTGGAAATAATCAAATGACTTCTCAAAAAATTCAAAAGGAACTAGCACATGCTTGTACTGTGAAAATCGCGCTTGCCATCATCAATGATATTGGGGACAATATTTTTTCTCTTATGGTTGATGGGTTCTAAGATATTTTAGTGAAGGAACAAATGAGAGTTTTTTAAGATATATAAATAAATATTCTAGTTATAGAGCATGTGCATGACACGATCTCTCTTTCTTTAAAGAATGATGTTGATGCATTGTTTGCAAAGCATGGATTATCATTATCTAGATTAAGAGGTAGAAAATATGATAGAGCTTTAAATATATCCATCTTATCCATTAAAGACATGATGGATAATCGACGGTTTGGAAATAATCAAATGACTTCTCAAAAAATTCAAAAGGAACTAGCACATGCTTGTATTGCGAAGATCATGGTTGCCATCATTAATGATATTGAAGACAATATGTTTTCTCTTATAGTTGATGGGTTCCAAGATATTTTAGTGAAAGAGTAAATCAGGGTTGTTTTAAGATATGTAAAAAAACATGGACATGTTATTAAACAGTTTTGTTGGCCTAAGACACCAAAAAGGAAGGTTAAATTGGTGCTTAATTTAAAAAATAAAAGAGCCTTAATGTGTTTAAAAAGATGAGTAGGAGAAGAAAGAAATTGACACAAGTGTTTATAGTGGTTTGGGTGTTAACTAACCCTACGTCCACTCCCCAATTCTCTACAATTAAGTATTTCACTCAACTTAATAGGTGTTTCCAAGCTCACACCAAACTTTTACAACTTGTGTTTATGGCTCACACAAAAACCTTACACCTTATGTTTTCTAGGCTCACACAAAAATCTCTTACAAGTGTTTTCAAGGCTTACACTAAAACCTCTCACAATGGTGTTTATTGTTCACACAAAACAATTACAAAAGCATAAATGAGAATTGAAAGATTGAGTAGCAAATTGGCAAGAGTTTGGTTATAAATTAATGAATTCTCTTAAATTTACATCTGTTTAGTGGAGTATTTATAGCTCATATTTGCCAAAAAAACGTTGGACTAAAAATTATTAACAAATCTCTAAGATGTCCTAGATATTTTAGTGAAGGAGTAAATCGGGGTTGTTTTAAGATATGTAAAAAAACATGGGCATGTTATTAAACAGTTTTGTTGGCCTAGGACACCAAAAAGGGAGGTTAAATTGGTGCTTAATTTAAAAAATAAAAGGAGGGTTAATGTGTTTAAAAAGATGAGTAGGAGAAGAAAGAAATTGGCACAAGTGTTTATAGTGGTTCAGGTGTTAACTAACCCTGCGTTCACTTCCCAATTCTTTACAATTAAGTATTTCACTCAACTCAATAGGTGTTTCCAAGCTCACACCAAACTTTTACAACTTGTGTTTATGGCTCACACAAAAATCTTACACCTTATGTTTTCTAGGCTCACACAAAAACCTCTGACAAGAGTTTTCAAGGCTCACACTAAAACCTCTTACAAGTGTTTTCAAGGCTTACACTAAAATCTCTCACAATGGTGGTTATTGCTCACACCAAACAATTACAAAAGCATAAATGAGAATTGAAAGATTGAGTAGCAAATTGGAAGAGTTTGGTTATAAATTAATGAATTCTCTCAAATTTACATATGTTTGGTGGAGTATTTATAACTCATATCCACTAAAGAGACGTTGGACTAAAAATTATTAACAAATCTCCAAGATGTTCTAGGCAGATTCAACATTAAATGCTTATCAGGTAGAAGTCCGGTTGCTACTACCATTTCGTTGTCAGTTACTAGAATTCACGATCACTAAATCCATAGTCATGACCGCTAATCTGAAAAATGTGAGTAACAGACAAAAAGTCCTAGGGAATCAGTGTATCCAACGGTCAAAAAATTTGAAAAAAGGATTGAATTCGCAGTGGAGAGCAAAAGTAGCGACCGCGAATTGATGTTTGTCAGCCGGGTGATATGAACCTATAATTCATGACCGTGACATAAGGATAGCGATCGCGAATTACAAGGCAAAAAGGATAAACAAGAAAAAGCTAAACTTTGACAAATAAAGTGATGATCCATATTAATATATTGATGCTCAATTTATGCAATTTGACATAGAAAAGCATAATTACAATTAAAATTAAGACATCCAATGATTAATATCACATACAACCAATACACATAGCAATCAAACAAAAGATCAAACTTTTCACTTTAGGGAGCTTTGATCAAGCATTTCTAATTCCCTCTTAATGAAGTTCAACCTTTCTTCATTGAGAGGTTTAGTGAAAATATCCTCAAATTGATGATTTGTGTTCATAAATTCCAACACAACATCACCATTTTGGACATGATCTCTAAGAAAGTGATGTCTAATATTTATATGTTTGCTCCTAGAGTGTTGGATGAGATTCTTAGAGAGATTACTTGCACTAGTGTTGTCACATTTGATAGGAATGTGATCAACAACATTGTCGTAATCCTTTAATTATTGTTTCATCCAAAGTACTTAGGTGCAACAATAACCCACAACTGCATACTTAACTTCGATGGTGGATAAGACAACTGAAACTTACTTCTTGCTAACCAAGACACTAAGTATTCCCCTATAAATTGGCAAGTTTTAGAAGTACTCTTTCTATCTAAAAGACTACCAGCATAATCTGTATTCGAATACCCTATGAGACTAAAAGATAAATCCCTAGGATACCATAGACCTAAGTGCAATATGCCATGCAAATATTTAAAAATTCTTTTAACAGGATTTAAATGTGATTCTTTTTGTAAAGCTTTTAAAAGTATCAAAGGTATCATACTTATAAGCTAGAAAGGATACCTAAGTAAACCTAGAACAATCATCAACTAAGACTAATGCATAGTGTTTTCTAAACTAGCACTCCTAGTAGGTCCTATCAAGTCCATATGGATTAGTTGAAGAGGTTTAGATGTACTTATAACATTTTTAGTTTTGAAGGAAGAATGATGTTGCTTCCCCATTTGGCAAGGACCACATGTCTTGTCTTTTGAGAAACTTAGCTTGGGAAGACCTTCTACTAGCTTTCTTTTAGATAAGCTTTGTAAGAGCTCCATACTAACATGTCCAAGTCTTCTATGTTATAGCCAAGCTTCATTACTAAGAGACATAAGACACTTAAAAGATTGGTTAGCCAAATTGTCTAAGTTAATTGAGTAGGTATTGTCTTTCCTTTCACCCTTGAAAATAATCTTTTATCCACTAATGTGGTAACTCGACATTCTCTAGGGTCAAAGGTGACTTTATTACCTTTGTCATACAATTGACTTATAACACTTAACAAATTATGTTGCAAGCCATCAACTAACAAAACATCATTAATTAGTGAACAACCATTCTTATTAATGGTTCCAATGCCAATTACCTTGCCTTTGGCATTGTTACCAAATGTGACATTGCCACCTTTTTTTTCTTTTAATGCTATGAATAGCTTCTATTGCCCGTCTTGTGCTTTGAGCATTCATTATCCACATGCCAATCATTTGATTCATTGGTGGCTGCCAAACATCCCTTATTAGGAGAATCCTTTTGAGCCATGAAGCATATATTGACAATCTCCTCATCTTTCTCATCCTTATTTAAGTTATCGTCCCAAGTGGCTTTGAAGTTCTTCTTTTTCTCTTTGTCCCTTTTCTTCTTCTTCTTTAACTTTGGATAATCATACTTGATGTGGCCTTACTTGCCACACTCATAGCAAATGACTTTGGTTGATCTCTCTTTGGGGTTAGGAATAACTTTCTTGAAGTTCCTTCTTTCTTTTCTTCTTCTAATAAGATCCTTGGTCCTTTTAGAGAGCATTGCTAGTTTCTCTTCGTCTTTGTCACTTTCTTCGTCACTTGAAGTAACCTTTACTTGCTTCTCTTTAGATGTAGACTTGAGTGCCAAGGTCTTCCTTTCTTGTTTTTCAGATCTTTCTCCTTTGCCCCTCATTTTCTTCATCTCTTCATCTTTCTTTAAGGCCAACTCAT